>OZ026623.1:57153767-57176767 GCA_964020975.1 Hermodice carunculata | reverse complement strand
TTAAATACATATAATGAGCACTTTCCGCAAGATAAAGAGGCATTCATATTTACCTAAATTCACTGCAGACCTGTTCTGGTCGTCTGTGTTGCTAGGCAACCGAATTGTACCTTCGCCATGATGAGGGCACTTGTCCAAGTTATGTTACCTAGCCGCCCAGAAATAAAACTTTTTCTAGTAAACAAATAAAATGTTCCAGATATGTCCAGCAGGCTATATGTTTTCAAAGTTGAGGAATTACTTTTCTTAAGCTTTTTGCTTTCTCAGTCGCAGATTGTTACTTTTATCATAGAAGCTCATTTGGCCCCTCTCAATACATGAATCTGCCCTACTTCCTCTCATGTTCCTTGTAGTTGCCTAGGTGGCAACACAGGATCACAGTTAATATGAATACTTCCTATTGTTTCTCGTGTATAGATGAGACTTGCTGTATGAGATGTAGAAACTGGAGACAACATACGCGCTGAAGTTAGTATCGAGTTTTATCCCATGCATGTGTAGTCCAGAGTAGCTGTGGACGTGGCGATCTACACCGTGTAGTATTTTTTACCGTTCCACACTCTCGAGACCGTTCTACACTCTCGAGACCGTTCCACACGCTACTGCCACGCCCCCCTATGCGCGCGCACATAGGATGTTGATTTCTGTCGTCTGCTATGAAAAGTACCGAGCGGCAATTACAAAGTTGAGTTTTGGAAAAATGGACTTTACTTTAGATCCTGTAGGGGCAGATACTATAATATACATGGGATAAAAATAAAACCATTCTCGTGTTGAGTACAATGTCCGACCGTTCTACATGGCACTCGCGTAGCGGCGGACAGCCAGGATACACTCGGTGGTCCGCCTGCGGCGGACTTCACCTCGTGTATCCTGGCTGTCCGCCGCTACGCTCGTGCCATGTAGAACGGTCGGCCAGGCATTCACACTCGCATGGTTTTATTATTTTATCCCATGTATGTGTAGTCCAGAGTAGCTGTGGACGTGGCGATCTACACCGTGTAGTATTTTTTACCGTTCCACACTCTCGAGACCGTTCTACACTCTCAAGACCGTTCCACACGCTACTGCCACGCCCCCTTATGCGCGCGCACATAGGATGTTGATTTCTGTCGTCTGCTATGAAAAGTACCGAGCGGCAATTCTATGATACAAAAGATTAGATGGATGAGTGGATGAATGATAATATACATGGGATAAAAATAGAACCATTCTCGTGTTGAGTACCATGGCCGACCGTTCTACATGGCAATCGCGTAGCGGCGGACAGCCAGGATACACTCGGTGGTCCGCCTGCGGCGGACTTCACCTCGTGTATCCTGGCTGTCCGCCGCTACGCTCGTGCCATGTAGAACGGTCGGCCAGGCATTCACACTCGCATAGTTTTATTATTTCATTTACTTGACAGTATCTGCTATAGGAAACAGACATTTCACGACAAGTTAGTACCTGTTAACATATATTGCAGGCACTAGCTTCTTCTAAAGTGGGTATCTGTGGTGCAAAACAGATTAAGATTAACTGTTTGATTTTAATAAAAAAGAAAAGAAAAGACATTACTCACTGAGGAGTTAATATTTGCATTACGGTCACCTTTGTACCACAGGAAATCGCAGCTATGTATAAATTAACACAAATAAAAAGTCCTGAGTTCACACAACAAGTGTTCTTTATGAAAATAAATAAGGATTTACCGTACAGTATTTAGTGGAAACTGGAGACAACATGCATAACTAATGTTTGAACCAGCTTCGCTTTGAATCCTTTCCTGCTTAAATCGCCCAAAAGCACCGGGATGAAAATTGTCGTCTGCTTCAATGTCTTCACCCACTTTAAGTGCTCCAAGGCAACAGTTTTCCTCGATGCGGTATGGATGTATTACGCCTAAGTCACGCAGAGGAAAGCTCCTGACTCAGTCTTATTCTGTCCAGAAAAGAGTTAACTGTATTGTTACAAAGAAAGACGTTTCCCGCAGATTTGCAATATACGTGAATTGAATTGTATTGAATAAACTTGTGCTTTGAACTGTGTGAATGCGCTCTATTTCCTCCTCAGGTAATGTAGTTGTATACATTACGTTAGGAGCAGGTTAATTATCTGGTTAAAGATCACGCACTTACCTTGCTGAAATTTAACTGGATATTTGTAACAGAGTGAAGTCAAAGTTTATGTTGGAGTGCATTGATCCAACACAAACACATCTTTGTCATCGAACCAACGTGCAGAATTGAGAACATAATCGGCCGTTGAAACGCCATTAGTTAGTGTTTTGCTGCAAGACACTTTTCCAGTGTGTCAGTCACTTTGAAAGCTATTGCTTGATGGTTTGTACACCGAATAACGATAAATGCCACCGGTAATATAACCCTCTAAAAAGGTGAAGGGTTGTGTACTTTGCGTCAGGATAATTTCTCAGGGTTGGATATAAGATTTCTGGAGACAGGAAAGCAACAGCCAGAAAGACAGGAATGCCAGTGTGATTACTTTTCGATAACTCTTCAACCAGGTGGACAAGCTGCCAGACCTGCCAATCAGACTCGTCTAGCCAGTGTATTTGGACATACTTAACAAGTCTGCTTGGACTGTATGACTTTGCCTCATTACCTTCATACGCCACATGCCTGTGGAGCCAACCTGCTTAGCATACAGAGATTTGTGAACCTATAAATTGACTTAGATTGTAGACGGAGTCTGCATGTTCAACAACTGCAAGCCATCATGGAAATCATACATGACACTTTAGCACTTATATAAAAATCCGCCGATACTATCGGGCCTGTATCCACTATCGGGGCAAACTTCTCGCCTTAGCTCCCCCTATACTCCGCAGAAGAGCTTGGCAGGTCCGACTAGTGCTGCTACTTGATTCACAGACTGCCGGCGATTTTAGTGTCTGAAACAATATTCCTATTCTGGGGTCCACCCCTGCCAGCAACTGGTAGTTTCAAGCCGGTGTATGTACATTTTTAGGTAATGTCCGGACTAGGAAAGTCCCATAATGTATTTTATATTTATTTATTCGACCAATTAACCTTCCGTTAATACTAATCACACATATATTCTATACAATACTTCTTCAAAATATCGAATCGGGACTAACCCACAAATTTGGCTGCCCATTTTGAAAATTGTGGATTTCGCACCCATTGGTTTGTAAATGAGGATAGTCGTATTCAGACAATCGTGGAGGGGGGAGCGTATAATATATGAAATCAAAAGTATATATTTTGCAAAAGTTTCAGAGCATCAATAATAATATGATATATGCTGTGGCCACAATTCACTTTGATATCCTCAACTGTATTTTTGTGTAGACCGTTGTCCCGCAATGCATTGAGGCTTGTCCAAATGGTGCCCGATTTGCCGGCTCGAGGTATCGTGTCGCATTTGGATTTGTAAACGACGATGATAACTGCTTCAGACACAGCCGAGTGAGCTGATAACAGTTAAATAGTGAGCCATGTTTCAAAAGTACTTTATCAACCGTTTGCCCTGCTAACTTGGATAACGGACACCTGGAACTTAGCGGAAATATTATGATAACCACTACTGAACAACCGGGGCTATGTTGTTTCACCGAGCAACCAAGGCTATGCCTTATTGAACTTTGTGTTGCCCTGCTGTTTCTTCGGCCCAAGTTAACCCTCCAGACAAGTTGAAATAAAAATCTGTGTTTGAGTTAACTTTACTGCATAATGACGACCACTTTCTCGATAAAATCTTTCAACCGGGGCCATGGCTATGGCCTATGACCTATGCTGTTTCACCGAACAACCATGGCTATGGACATGTGCTCTTTCCTTGGCCCAAGTTAAACCTTCACTCCAGACAAGTTGAAATAAAATACTGTGTTTGAGTTGACTTTACTGCAAAATAACGGCACACGACGGCCACTTTGTCGTAAAATCTTCTATCCAGGGTCGATCAATTTTTGTTAGGGAAGGGTGGCTTGAAACTTTATTTTTCATTCCATGTTTCATAAAAAATATATAGGGTCTGGACTCGGATCTTTTATTTTCAGTGGGGTCGGTCGGGTTATGGGAGCCACACATATATTTTTTTAGGCTTTAGTTAACTTTCACATTTGTAGCAACAGTTTAAAATGGATGTTCTTTCCCCTTTTACACATTACCTCCTTTTATATCAGTTTAATATATTACCTGGGCACAGCCGAAGGCATGTGCACTTGTTACAATGAAATATTCATCTACAAGAGCATTGTGATTGTCCAACTGCATGCAAGACATGAGTCAAAAACATAGAAACATCGAATGTGTAAATGGTAGTATTACATATAAAAAAGCTAAGGGAACCAATTGTGTGTCTGGAAATATTTTAATCGTCTGCTCAAGTAAAGATCTGAAAGCTGGAGAATAAAGCTGCAAAAGCAAAACCACCTGGTTAACATGAGTTAATACTTTCCCAGCCAAACCGGTCTTCGGCGACCGTTAATTTCAAAAGTCGTCTGCTTCATCCGGTTTAGTAAATAATGTCTTTTCTCAAATTAAGTTGAATGGGACTTTCATGGAAACCTACCAGGATAACATGCTAAGCGTCCAGGATGAGTCAAGGAAAATTGTTGACACAGTCCAATGAAATGATATTTTAAGGCTTAACGATACAGAGAATCTGAAAAAAAAATGGAATAATGGAAGACTAAAAAAACGCTGAATGAAAAAGAATGAAGCAGTAAAGAAAGAGAGAAAATGGGTACAGAAAAAGGCAATGTGAGGTAGAACTACCAGAACCAAAACCCTGAGGGCACAAAACCTTTGCCAACTCACACCAAAGAGCACCATAAAATGAAGCAAACTATGTCTTCCGGTTGCTCCATTTTCAAGAGAAAGAAATTTTGAAGTTATCAGTCCTAATCCAGAAAGTCTATTGTACTTCAGGTTAGGCTGGGAAAAAGAGGTTTCCTATTCTGAAGCGTAACAGTGGGTAATGAGTCTCCACATGGCACAGAGCTCTTGGCGTGAAAGAGGTAGTTTTCAAAGTACCTCAGCGTACGGCACAGAGACAGAAAATCGCAGAGATCTGAAGGGAATCTGGTCAAATAGTATGCAAAAATTCGTAGACAGGCAGAATGTTTGTTTGGCAAGTGATGTATTTCCTTGAAAGCTGGGGATATGTTTCCTATTTTAAGAAAGCATATGGCGATGGAGGAATGTGAGTGTTAAATTGCTGACAAAATGATAGCAGATGATCAGGAGAACAATGTCAATTAATTACGAGATTCACCTGCTTTGGCGAATAAATACAAGTTGATGTCAAACCCTCATCTCGAAAACTGAAGAATGAAAAGGTTTATACTTGAACAAAAGTAAGACAAAACTCTCTTACTACGCATGGTTTAACATACGGGTTTGATATCATCTACAAATAAGGACCAGCTGAACAGTCATGCGCAATTTGCAAAAACAGTAAAGAGTTGTATATACTTCTGGTATCCGATTCATATGATTTACTTTTTTCACATTTCAATATCTTACACTCTAGTACATACATATCAGTGTTAATTATATTTCTTGTGCCACCTATAACCGAAGGGGGCCAAGGTAACAAACCTAGTGAAAACTTGACTTTTCAACAAGCCATTCATATATTCTTACATTGCCACCGTTTTTTCGAAAACTGTACGGATAGTATCATTTCTACAGATACCGGTACATCCTTAATGATACTGCTGTCCGGCGACGTGCATCCAAACCTGGGCCCTACAGACCCATCTGGACCATGCGAATATTCGCAGTATTTCGCAAGGCAAATTTCTATGTATTAAAACAAGCACAGTCACATGACCTACTACCTCTTGCGTAACTTTTCCTTCATCGCACAAGGATAGTGACGACATTATTCTTCTGGGGTTTCACCCGATCATGCGTCAAGACCGTGCTTGCCGGTGGCTTTGGTTGTGGAGTCGCGCTGTATGCATCTCGGGCATTGGTTGTAAAAAGGCGCAGCGACCTAGAGAACTCTCCTCTCGAAATTTTGTGGGTGGTCCTCCGCATCCATGATAACAAATTCTTCTTAGCAGTTGTTAACAGGCCCCCAAACTCGGGTGTATCATTTTGGGGTGATCCTCAGGCTAACGTGGACCAAGCCAGTAGCTCTGGATCCAATAATATAATAATTGTGGGTGATTTGAAGGCAGATCCTGGAACTAATCACAGGGAACATTTGTTAAATTTTAGTCAGCTCAACAACCTTACTATTCATATTAATTAGCCCGCAAGGGTAACTGAGCATACGTCAACTTGTCTGGACCGGACGTTAAGCAATATACCTCAATTTGTTCGAGGTACAACTGTTTTAACCCTTAAAGTGCTGATTTAAGATTGAGTCAACAGCTTTCCTCGGGGCACTTTGCGCCCATTACGCGCAAAGTGCCCCGAGGAAAGCTGTTGACTAACACAACTTTTTGCATTAGACTGTACTTGCTGGTATTTGAATGAAAGGTATCTTCATGGGGAATTTTAATCTTTTAACCATTATATGTTTAACGTAATGAGAAAATGACTATAGCAGTGATTAGCACTTTAAGGGTTAACTCCAGTGGCGCAAAGCGACCATTGCACTATGTCCACCAATTTACTATTTTAACGCGGATAGGTCATATGAAAAGCTTATATGGCAGTATCCAAAAGCTAATTTTGACTAATTTAGAGAAAACTTAACTTAGGTTTACGGGGACGTCTGCTTCGACTCTCCAGACATCGACGTGGCATGTCTTGCTTGGGCTACCAAATACATAAATGTTGCTCAGCTTTGTATACCGAACAAAAATGCCCAGATCAGGCAAGATGAATCTGGTATTCATCAAAATTATGATGTCAAAAGCGTGAAGTCCACAGAATTCATGAAAAGGCGAAGGCCTCAAACGAAAACCGACGTGACTTTTGGAAGTACTTACGTGACTCACGTAACTAATACATAAGTGACTTAAGGAAAGCCGAAGACGATTACTATAATAATAAACAATGTAATCTTGTAGATGATGGCCGGTTCAAAAGTAAAAATGGTGGAAAACGGTTAAATACTTTATGTCTTGTAATTCTAACACATCGATTCCTTCTATACTATCAAACAATGTGGTCTTGTCTGAGAGTAATTCTAAAGCTGAAGCCTTTAATATATATTTTGGTAAACAATGTGACGTAGAATCTTCCGCTTTTACTCTACCTAGCGAACCTCAAGATTCGCTAAATACGGTTGAAACTATTGTTTTAGATGAAGATAGTATCCAAGATATTTTAAAATCTTGAGACACGGATAAGGCATTTGGACCAGACGGAATTATTCCTTTGTTGTTAAAGGAGGCAACCCAAACATTACCTCTTCCCTTACTAAATTATTGAACCTTTCCCTTTTGAACAATAAGTTTCCAACCGATTGGAAGAAAGCACATTTAATACTAAACCACAAAGGTGAGGTACCAGAACTGTGTAATAGCTGCAGACCTATTTACTTATTAAGCTGTGTGGGTAAGGTGTTTGAACGTGCAGCTTTTAAGTACATCTTCAACATTTTACGAAACAACTTTGTATTATCTGAAAACCAATCTGGATTTCTACCCCAAGATGGGACTGTCAACCAGTAAAAATGGTGGAAAACGTGTTTGAACGTGCAGCTTTTAAGTACATCTTCAACATTTTACGAAACAACTTTGTATTATCTGAAAACCAATCTGGATTTCTACCCCAAGATGGGACTGTCAACCAGCTTGTATATCTGTGTCACGAATTTTTAAAAGCGGTTGATCTCCAAAAGAATGTAAGGGTAGTTATTTGTGACATTACCAAAGCCTTCGACAGAGTGTATCATCCAGGGTTGATACACAAATTAGAAAACGCAGGCATCTGTGGCCCATTTATTTCATGGTCGGGAGATTATCTAAATTCAAGAACACAAAGGGTAGCCATCCAGAGTCAGGCCTCATCTTGGGGGAAGAGTCGAAGCGGGGGTCCCACAGAGCTCAGTTTTGGGGCCATTCCTGTTTCTTGTATATGTAAACGACGTTGTAGAGATAGTTAGATCTGAAACTCGTCTCTTTGCTGACGACAGAACATTTTCATCACATTTGATAATCCAGCAGAGGCGGCTAGCGCCCTAAATCAGGACCTTGAATCAATATCACGTTGGTCATATCAATGGCTCATTTCTTGCAATCCTAAAAAGACAAAATCCTTGATAGAAAGTAAGAAAAATGTCCCTGTAGACCATGCCAACCTGACCTTCAATAACAAGACTCTTGGAAATGTAGAGGTTCACAAACATCTTCGCCTTTAGTTTTCTGCTAGTCTCTCATGGTCAGTACACCTCAGCCATGTTGTTTCAAAATCAAAAAAACTAGTTGGTGTTTTGAAGCGTCTGCAGTATAAGCTAAACAAAAAATCTCTCCAATCTCTCTATTTTTCATTTGTACTTCGTTGCCAGGAGTACGCCAGTGTGATCTGGGATGGATGCACGAAACTGGACAAGGACAGACTTCAATTGGTACTGCTATTCAAAATTATAAATGGATTAGCCCCAGCGTATCTCTCACCACTATTACCAGGAACAGTTTCAGAACGGATGAACCAAATCAGAATTATTGATGCCAAGAAAGCCACACTTTACAACTTTTTTTCCCCATCATCCATTCGTGAGCGGATTCATTATCCCGAACAGCTAAGAGTATTGAGCTTTTGGACGAATTTACAAGGAAACTTAATAGAACTAAACCAAAACGTTATGAACTGTACTATTTAGAAGAAAGGAAATAAGCCATAATTCACTCTAGAATGAGAACGGGCTCCAGTCGGATGAATAGTGATCTGCATAAAATTGGAGTTGTTGAGGCTCAATCGTGCTCATGGATCAAATTGGGAGACCGTTCATCACTTCTTCTTTGAATGGAACAAATATATTATGCTAAGAAACGAATACAATGTAAATTAGTGTTCACAATTTTTCCGTTTTATGTTGTAAATGAGCAAGAGGCCCTAATATAGGCTAGTGCGCCCGTCAGCCCATTGTGTTTTCACATAACATATGGTCAAACCAATAGCAATAAAAAACAATTTTTATACAGGAAATAGAATGAGCAACAGTTACAAAATTATCAGAGATGCACTGTATTGCAACTGCTTTATCAGAGATCTTAAAGATCATGTCAAAACTAGGGGTTTACATGATTCAGGTTTGACAGAGCACGAATCTGTTAATAACTCTGCCCAGACCAAACATATTCCCATGTTGAAGTTTGATGAGGTTTGTAACTTGGTCTCTACTGGCTGCTTTCAGGCCATGTTGGACTTGGAAACAGTTTTTTCGTCAATTGGGGCATGACATCTGAAGGTGGCATTATAGGTAAATTACATCTGGTATCCAGCTGTTGCTGTTTCAGACAACTGAGGGGAAAACAAACCCAGCTCCATTCATTGGTCAAAAAGGTAATATGACACAGAAAGCACGTGTCGCCATCATGTGGCTGATAGTGTCTGTGACATACTCCATAAATAATCGGTGAAGTCACGGTGGCAAGCCTTAACGTAGCATTTTCAAGAAATACAGAACATACATATTTAGTTGATCAAAATATTTCCTTTTTATCCAGTCCTGCACCTTCCTGTTTGAAA
Organism: Hermodice carunculata; assembly: GCA_964020975.1. Lineage (NCBI taxonomy): Eukaryota > Metazoa > Annelida > Polychaeta > Eunicida > Amphinomidae > Hermodice > Hermodice carunculata. The sequence goes on along the minus strand of OZ026623.1, from coordinate 57,167,147 downwards.
AACGTATGCATGCAATGTGTCGCGTGATGCATCCCAAAAAGGTCCCCAACATAGTTTCTGAAAATTATGCCTGTTTTGTACTTCAAATTCACTGTTTACAGAATTTGTTAACTTCACGTTTTGTGACAGAATTTTTTTCAACCCAATTTTGGCAAGAAAATGCCTGTTTTACTTCACTTTTAAATCTTTAAGTGCCAAATTTTGGACTGAATCAACAGCTTTTGTCGGTGTGCATTGGGCGCAAAGCACGCTGAGAAAAGCTGTTAACCTTGGAAATCTTTATCTGGAACTAGAGGCATGCTGGCACTTGAATGAAAGGTCTTTTTACGAGGGTAACGAATCTGAGATCTTAATGATAATTCAGAGTAGTTTGACTTTATTAGATCGACTTTAGACGTGATTGGCACTGACGAGATTTATAAGAAAAAGTTTCCCATCTCTTTGTATTGTACTTCGAACATATTTTAACAGGCCAACTTCAAATTTGACACTATAACGTTAAATCACAAATTCGCACTTCGTTGTTTTTACACATGTGGAGGCATCGAAAGGATACTGAAAATTAGAGCACACCAGGATTATTTCTACACAGCTTGTACATCAGTTTTGGACTGCTTACTGACTTATAACACTTCATGGTGCTATTTTTTATTTTCTTTTTTTATCAAATTCGGCAAGGTGACTGGGTTCAGAGAAAGTTTTATTTTCGTGTCTATTAAAATGGACCCTACAGAAAGTGTCTATATCTTTGACCGAAAATAAATTCTGACTTATTTTCAAGCGGAATTGACTCAGGTTCAGTGGTAAACATCAGGCTAGCCAGTGGTAACTACAATGTTTTAACAGGGTCTCTGAGCTGGGCCTCAAAATTTGCAGACAGGCTAAGGGGTAAACATTGCTACGCTTATTGACACCCATAATTGTCCAAACTGCAAGTCATAAACCCCCTTTCTTGGGATCCATGGAGGTAGATAAACATGTACGTTATGAGAACGTTCACTGATGAACTACTTGTGGAAAAGATGACCACCGATGCATGTGACGTAAAGGTATGTGCTACTTACTATCAATGGTGCTACCTTAACTTGTAGGCAGCAGACTTGGCCTGATACTGCCCCCCCCCCCCCATATTAATCATGGAAGAGGTACTATAATGTTTTAATGGTAGCCAGGCAATCGGGGCAATGTTAATGTTTTAATGGTAGCCAGGCAATCGGGGCAATGTTTTCAGCGCTAGGCACCACTTATTGACTCGTTCACTGCAAGTTTTGGACGGAGTCAACAGCTTTCATCGGCGCGCTCTTGGTGCAATAAGCCCAAAGCGCGTCTAGGAAAGTTGTTGACCTGGACCATTATATTCTATGGGACTATAGGCATACTGGTAATGCACCCAACGAGAGCCTAGGAAAGATGTTGACCAGGACCATTATATTCATTAAGACTATGGGTATACTGATACTTGAATGAAAAGACCTTTTTGCAAAGAAAATTAACGTGGCGTCAATTTGATCAATCAGAGAAGTTCGTCTTAAGTACTTCGATTCTAGTCACAGTTGGTAGTGAAAGGTGACTCGGGGGGAGTAGCCACTTTTGCTATGGAAATAGGTGTGTATTTAGCTCCTGAGCTCATGAAAATGAAATATGATCAGTGCAGTGAAGTCTACTAGTGCTATGTCGTTATTCCATAATACCTACCAAAGTTTAAGTAATTTAAAAAATGGCCTCTCAACTAACAGTGCACACACGGCATGTATGAAGGAGTGACGTGGAGCTGGTGATTGTTAGGGACGGTCCGCTCCTCGTCAGCATAATTTAGCCAGGGGGCGCCACATGAGACATGTCCGGCGACCATTTAAAAGATCCCGAGGTGCAGTTTCAATAAGTCTCGCTTGGGTACAGCGCCATTCATATACGACTCTCGTAAGAGACATTTGTGGTAGTTATTATTTACGATGAGTTACTTATATTAATTATTAGGGATGATGACGACGACGGCGTTTTGGGTTTCTATGTATCGACAGATATTTCTACCTCCGGAATTAGTTATGTCCTATTTTACTTTATTTTAATACGTTTTTGTGAAAAAAAGACCCACGAGAGTTTTCTCAGTGCTACTAATTAAATGAAGTTAAGTGCATTTAATAAGCTGTCTACTGAAAAATATCGAAACTTTATGGTATCTTGGTAGTTGATCTGCACAGACATATTCCAGGGGCCAATTTAATGATTGAGTATGCATTTGTTTTAGGCCGCACATATCACACTATGTCTACACTTGAGTTTTTATTTTGATTCACCCTTAAAATTAAAAACCAAGCATGGTTACAACTGAGTTATTTAAGGTTAAAGTAACTGCTTGCTTCAACACGCATTATGAAAAATTGCTTCTTCAAACTGAGGCTAACAGTAGTTCATAACTTTCTTTGACATGTTGCTATAACTGCTGTTCTCAAAATTTATATCAGTTGTTTTGTAATTTATTTAAGTCATTCCTGGTCAGAGTACGACTGACTCAATAGGTTTCCTTGGACGGGTTGGCCGCATTGTTTATAAGTAAATGCTTGCTTTAACACACATCATGAGAATTTGGTCCTTCAAACAGTTTTTAACATTCTTTGACTTGTTACTGTAATTTCTGTTAACAGAATTTAGATAGCTCTGTTTTGCAAGTTAATCCATTCCTGGTCAAAGTACAACTCAATGAATAGCTTTCCTTGGCGCGGGTAAGGCTCACCCAGCCCGCGCCCAGAAACGTTGCTGACCAACGGCGAACCACCATGGACGGCCTTACATATAAATCTCAGCAGAACTTTGGCTCTGAGCCCTCCGGACTTGTTGTGTCCGACATATCTCGCACAGTAGTGACCAACTCGTCGTCCAATAATCATAAAACTCTTAAAGCTGAGCTTAAACTGCCTCATCAGTTTTTTCCGTCTTATGGATTCTGAGGAAACAAAAATGACTGCAAGGGACAGGAATTTGGAAAAATATCCAACCACGCGGCAATGTTTTTACTTGTTTTTTTTTTTTTTTTTTTTTTTTGTGGCAGGAAAACACACAAAAAATGTAAAGAGTCTAGGGACCATCTGTCAGATTCATGTAAATAGGCTAAGCTGCAGCAAGTTTTTAAAAACTTCTAAAGAAATGTTCTTCTGTCCAAATACCATCGAAGGTACGCACAACTATGTGAATGCACGTTATTTTTCATATTTCAAAATAATAATGACATAATAAACGCATTTTTTTTACCTAACAGATTTTCATGGTTCTCGTGGTCATGGAGACAGGACAGTTTGGCATGTGTGTATAATAAATATGTGTTGTAAAAATATATAGTTTTTAATGGAATTCACTTCCATGTTAACATCACCAGAAATAATGTGCACTGGTCTCCAAGAACAGGAAAGAAGTCATGACATGTAATAAGAACAAAGGCACACTCAACATTTCATGGATAAATTGTTCGAAATAAAAAGAAACGCTAACCAATACATAAATCTCATTCAAAACTGAATGTCTTTTATTTTCTATTCAAAACTTAATTTAATAAATAAATACTATAGTATCCGAGACAAAAATCGTCGCGGCCTACATTTTAGTTCATTAGGTATTATGCGAAATTATGTTACCCGCGATAATTAACATGTGGGTTTACGTGTTTGGCGGTATTCGGTAATGAGGCAAGTTCAAATATAGCCTCTGAACCAGTGCTGCCACCTTCGAGAACATCACTCATTTGGTATAGGGGTGGAATGTTTTTGCCTGCTTGGCAGACTAAGTTTCATGCATTTTCCACTCAAAATCAAGGAAACACGCGGCTTGGTCTGTCAAGGTGACAATGACGTCAAGTGCCCCCGATCGCAACAAAAATCTGTCGAGCACCACCATACATGTTAATGTTACCAACATGCGGCCACAAAAACGGCCAATATCATTGCACAGATACAGAAACGACCAATGTTACAATAATCCATATCATTGCATAGATGCGGAAACGGTAAATTTCACAATCATCTACATCATTGCACGGATACAGAAATGACCAATGTTACAATAATCCACACCATTACACAAACACAGAAACGACCAATGTTACAATCTTTCCAGTTGTGTTAAACTAAATACAAAAAAGGTAATATTATAAGCAACTCCATATCATGATATATCTGGAATATCCAGTACACTCGTTATAATTGGCTGAAATGCATTTGTCTATCATTTTCCGTTCAATCTGATTGGCCGTTACCAGTTACATTTTTAGATTATATCTACATCTAACACTGATGGGAAGTTTAAAATGATTGAAACGAACTTTATACACTTGATATGCTATGCATCGATGTTTATCGCGCATTTTCCCATATAAAAATAAGTGCATAATTGTTGATGCTTTGTCGCGCTTTTTATCCATCCACAAATAAGATGTATGAACGTTGATGCTTTTGTCGCGCTTTTTACCCGTTTTATGAAATTAGATAGCCATGTGCCATTTTGAACGGGAAATGATTAACATATAACCTTGGACACGATATTATGTCCATTGCACAACTATAACGTAATGATCTCCTACACATATAGAAGAATAAAATTCAGCTTGCAGATACAATACTTTGATCTGCTCATAGCTATTACTTCTCAATGTAAAAGCAAACAAGTAAAATTGATGTCTCAACAGCAATACAAATATTGTACGTAACAAGTTTCGTAGGATTATTTTGTTGAACAAATGAATCAGAAAATATTCGTCGGGCAGTTGAGGTTGACATAAATATTACATATCATAATTATAACCCGGTTTCCTTTTATTTTTTATAACAGAAATGGAGACCCTCCGGATGATGAACCAATTATATTACCATGGACCTATTAACGCGATAATAGGTCCATGATATTACAATATGAATTAAATAAGAATAATATGTTCAGCAGGTAAAACTTATTAGCAGGACAAATGTGGTTACTGCATAAGCTATCCAGATATTTTAGTGTATCCAGTTCCAGCACTGACTGTATTTACAACACTTACAGTATAATAAAGCAAAATAAGAAAGGAAAATATGTACAAATTGTAATACTTATGGAATGATACCACCTTTAAAGTTATGATCATTAAATTGTCGGTCTTCAGTACAATTTTGGAATGTTGCTTGGCCCCAAGGATAACGATCTCCCAGCTCTGGGTCGCTTCTGACGTCATAATATAAAGTGCTTGTCAAAAACTCTAAAACCTCATAAACAGGGTTGTCCCTGCATTAATATTTTCAGTGCTTGTAACAGCAAACGTTTGCTCATCTTATTCATTATTACGATTCCAGGTGTGAATCCCTTGCTAAAAGATCTTTCACTCAAGCCCCAGCACGTACGTGCTTTTAGAGATAAACGCTGTGAGGTCCACAGCCTCTTCCTGTATTTGTCTGGGCACGACGCCATGAAAGATATTAACTCATTCCATACCAGTCCCTGATTTTTTCCGATTTTTATTTACCTAGATTTAAGACGACAATTGCACATTTAAATTCTTCATGAAAAGAGCTTTCATTCAAGTACCAACATGCCTATAGTCTCAAGTCAGTGGTTCTGGCACTGCCTGGCAAGTCTTGTTGCATCTGCTGCGAAGGCAGCTGCAGCATGACTTGCCAGGCAGTGCCAGAACCACTGACCAAGGCCTGTCACCAAAGTATGGAATGAGTTAACTCAGTCTCAAACTCAATTCCCTGAATCTAATACCTGCTTTTAACGCCGTGATCAACGCGGATGACTACAAAGACCAATTTGACATATTAAAAATGCAAACATATGGCAGTGATTTTCTCTCCAGTACGCATAGCCTGTTGCTCAAAGGAAACTGTTCCATGTCTCGTGGGAACACTTTTTTTCGCGCATTCAGCTTTTTCATGAGGGCGGTGTATACCTTCTATGTTAAACGTTTCTCGACCAACCGCACCCAAACGAGGTGGGCAAAATTGCCGAAATGATCAAACCCTGACTAGGAAAGATTAAGTCTACACTGTGAAAATACGAACAATTAAGAGTAAATTACCGATAACTTCATGTTAGCAAGTAATGCTGCCTTTGTTTCACTCTGACTGTATGCTCTACATTGCCTCCAAAGCAGACTCAAGCTGAGTATTTTCTCTACTCCGCCGGGGTGTACCCTTCTTTGACAAGGTCACTGTTTTAGCGTTGGAAAAGTGACTCAGTTTATAATTGGCTGAGTATGGTTACAATGGTAACAGGCTTCAGTGCACCAGGAACCAGAGGCTGCTATTGGTCTAAGCGATGATGATGAACCTCCTGATTGGTGTCATAGTCTTGGAGGAGGGTCACAGTAACGTACGTTTTGTTTCCCTTACAATAAATGAAACCCTGTCAAAGAAGGGCAGACCAAGGGTAGTAACACGGAACCCGGTCTGCTTTGCGGCAATGCTCTACAATAAGGCGCCGAAATGTGTTATTAATTGGGCACAGGAAATTATTGCTACACAAGCAAAGTACACCTTTTGTAATTTATGTGAATAGTTTTTACAGTATTCTCATCACTTATCTAACAGTGATGACCTTCCAATATTGCCTCATGTAAACGTTTACATTTCTTAATGCTTGCTTACTTAGCACATTTTATCGCTACGTTTGTTCAACTCGTAGCGTAAAAACATACTTGATTTAAAGTAACAAACAACAATTATAATAATAATAATAGTAGTAGTAGTAGTAGTAGAAGTAGTAGTAGTAGTAGTAGTAGTAGTAGTAGTAGTAGTAGTAGTAGTAGTAGTAGTAGTAGTAGTAGTAGTAGTAGTAGTAGTAGTAGTAGTAGTAGTAGTAGTAGTAGTAGTAGTAGTAGTAGTAGTGACAATTGTCAGTACGAAATGTTAACCGGCATTTTTACGGAGAACGTATTTGCACAGGTGGACAATGTTTTCATGTGAAATTGTCAGTGTTTTATATAAAATTTGTGCATTAATTTTCATTTAAGATGTAAATATTCTGTTATACAAAGTCTATGTACAAGTTATGTCCATATACCATACATGTACAGTCTGTACAAATTAATGATATGCCATGTGGCAATGGTAAAGATGTGAATATACATGATATGTTGACTTGAGATAGATACCCTTTGTGACACAGACCAAACCAGTCGACCTTGTATTATGTGTCATGTTCTGTGCAGCTGTTTTCTAAACTTCATTCAACAAAAAAATATAAAGAAAAAAAAAATGCGGAAAAAACTAAGAGAACAGTGCACAATCTATAAATTGATTCCCCATATATGGCGGCCTAAAAAGGCCGAGCGTGAAAGGTTTTAATTAACTTAGTCTCATATTTTCCGCTGGAGATCTAGCCGACGTTGATGAACATAAATGGTACATGCTGTAAACTACACATGATGCTAATCGACGCATTACGACTGGTTGATATATGTACAAATTTGGTTAAAAAATAAATAAAAACTGATACAATTAAGCTATTTTACGTGCCGTGTACTTTGCACGGCTTGTACAAGTGTTGAATGAAAACTGAAGGCGAAACTTATCATTATCATATAATAGGTATTTGTTTTATCTTTGCTTTGGTTTTTAAGTGTATTGAATTCCCCTATTCATTGTTCCACTTCCTGCATTAGCCGCACTCATTTCGGTTCCATTGTCGCTGATTTAGTCTCTCACAGCAACCTCGATTTTGTCACTGTTTCAATTTATCGATTGGTAGTTCACACCGCAGGCTCGCTTTGAACAGCAAGAAAACATATTATGAATTTCATTGTTCCATTATTTCATTCCCAAATGCTCAAAAATCTTAAAAACAAAGACACTGTTGCATCTTTTAGTCTTAATTAAAGAGTATAAATACCTATTATAAGACAAAAGTGTCGCCACCTGTCTGGTGACGTGAACAAAAAATCATGAATAATGCCCCAATTGAGTAATGAGCGTCTCATGAAGCAGGACTGTCCAACTGGAGCATTGTAGCAAAATTTTGCTACAGTGCTCTTCAAAATTGCTACAAATTTTCAAAAATAAGTATTTCTCATGTGAAGAAGTGGAAAAAATGCTACAAGTAAAGAAAATTTTGCTAAAGAGATTTTCAGCTGGGCAGCACTGTGAAGCCGCACGCTTCACGGGCACACGTTGACAAGGGACATCTTTATATTTGTCATTACGTCACCGGTGGTAATTCATCACGAAAATTGTTGACATTGTGGGCGTGCCCCAGTCACCAGCCTATCTCAGTCCTCTTGCCGTTTTCGCACTGAAACTGCCGACGTCACGGAACTTGGTGGCGTTACACAGATGTCACTTGTGTTACAATCTTCACGGTCTCACACAGACACCGTCCACGTATGAATAACCAGCGCAACATATGTCACATTTCCTGAAATTCACATAAAATCAGGTTAACTGCAAACTTGTTTTTACAGACAAAACTACAAATTCTGATCAATTGGAAACAAATCAGTGAAACACTGAAATTGAAGGTTTTATTTGTTAAAGCAAGCTCATTGACCTAAGTCTCTTTAATGTCTGCCTGCTAGCTCATTGACCAACGTCTTTTGCAACGTTCTGACGAAAAGTGCCAGATGATGTAACGAGCCCGTGTCACTATATTTATGTCATCAATGAAAAATCAACTCTGAACTGGTACATCAACGTATAAAACAGTGAAATAAGGAAATCTGCATTTGTGACTTGCACACATGTACCTGTGGTTCATTTATTATTTTTAACATTAAAATCTGTCATGCAAGATCACGTAACCAGACTTATTGTGACTTTTTCTGTATCAAAGTTATTCTGAAAGTCTACTGTTTGGGTCGTGTGACCCACGTGACTATGCTACATGCACATTTTTGTTGTTGCATTACTCAATCAAAGTCTACATTGACAGCAATATGACGACCTTTATGAGTGTGTTGCAGCGTTTGAGTGACGTGAGTCACAAGTGGTTGGGTGAGAGCAATCGAAAATGGCTGCTAGGCGCACCAATAATGGTGCAAAACTTCCTGCATTATGTTCAAAGGTATTCAAATGACAGGGTGCAATCCGCGAATAGACAAAAATGGTTACCAAATAAACTACTTCCTCGTTGGCCTTAATACTAGAATTACCCTGCATGTTACCTACCTTGTTATAACTCTCCCAACGAAGAATGTACACATATCTTTCTCTCCACACGATCGGAGTCCACACCTTATTCTCTCTTTGATCTCCGGACGACATCTGATTTTGCAAGAAAAGGACACCATAAATAAAACATTTCAAGACCGGTGAACAAGTACATTTTCGTTTCAAGATTATCAAGTTGCTTTTTGTAACTATTATTGGTCATCTATACTTCCCTTTCGTGCCACTTCTGACATTTTCTGCATCCGATGTAAGACTTTGTTCATGTATAGGCACTCCCACACAAAAGTGTTTTTAATATATTGAGGAAACAAATACCCGCTGCAATTAAGTCACAAGGAAATCCAGCTTGGTCAAATTTTCTATGATGATGTTACCCGGTAAGCAAGGACCATCCAATAGGAACACAGCATTGCCAAATCGTAATACTAGTACAACGACCTCCCAGACTCTACTTTTGCTAATAGAGTAATGATAGCTTTTATTTTTTCTAATTGAGCTTTATTCATATAAAAGTTATACAAAATAAGCATTAATTTATAATTTTTGCAAGGTCTTGTGCATATGGGGTGTCTAGGGCAGTTTCTGTCAAAGTGGCTACCGAAAGTTTTCTCTTGGGTCCTCTCCAGTATGAATTTGCCAAAATTGTGCATTTTAAAGGCACCGGTTACATCATTATATCTCCATGATCAATGAATTGTGATTGGACACCTGCCAATCAATGATGCTAGACACTGGTAACAGTGCTAGGGGGGCATGTACACGAACGCGACAAGAGGACAGTCCATGGTGAAGCCCTCTCACCGATGGTGATTCTGCGGCCGAGTGGTCAGGCATGGCTGACATGACATGTCAAACTGCTCCTACGAATCCACTTATCCCTCCGTCCATACAGACTGAACAATTTTTCTCGTCCTAGCGACGAAGAATTGAACAATATTGCTGGCCAATGTACAGAAAAGGCAAACTGCTTTGGGGAATAAAGCAGTTGCACTCCAGTGTTTACATCCTTGTCGTAGCCGTCCATGTCAGACGAAGGAGGGCATGGACCTAAACCTGCCAAGCCTTCAAGGAGCGGGCTCAGTTCAACGTGCAATCCTCCCCAGAAATAGCTGAATCCCCAAGTAAAAATAGCGCCTTTATGCTGTTGCATGCTTGGTTTCTTTCTCGGTAGTAATTTAGATCATGATGGGTTCATGAAACTGCGTTCTTTGTAGATAAAACACACAGAAAACCATTCTAGCAATGCAGCGGATGTGTTATTTTTGAGTAGATTTTTTGTCCTGATTTTATACATGCCTAGCGAATTACTTCGATGTCGTGAATCTGTCAAGATCTGCCACAGCTCCCCGGTGCCAGTCTAAATTTTATTTGCACCCTATAATTTCGAGATACTGATCAGGAAAACATAGATACGGGTAATCTCTATAAACCAATATATTATAGTGGCTTATTGGTAAGAAGCAAAGTTGAATTTTTATTTCACAATCACCTGACATTGTGCCGTAATTAAACTTTCAAAGATGAAAAAAAACAACAACAAAAATCCGTTGGCACAATGCTGAAAATGTTTTTCAATGGTATTCATTAAAAGAATATTCAACATTCAAAATCCAAGGACTCTTACATGTGCGAGTTTCCCTGATCATCACGGCACATTTTGTATCTGCTTTGATACCCACAGCCCCCGCATGCCACGGAACATTTTGTCCAATCTGACCATCCTGCGGCTCTTTTATTGTTCCCTCTCAAAGGAGTGACTTTCGTGGTAGTTGGTTTCACAGTAGTGGTTGTCGTTGTGCTGATAGTAGTCGTAGTAGTTGCTTTTGTTGTAGTAGTAGTGGTGCGAGGTGTGGTACTTGTTTTGCGAGTAGTTGTAGTTGGGCGAGGTGTTGTAGTTGTGTGACGAGAGTTTGTTCTTGACGGTGTATCAGGCTGGTTTCTACAGTGCAGAACATCTACAACAGAACAAAAGAGAAAGAAATAAGAACATATTTCGAACAGCAAATGGTCTTTTAAATGCTCCCATTTGAACAGGTGAACATGTTCTGATGGTATATAAGGGTGTCTGCTTTGATGTTTTTTCAATGCCAACTCGTTGGCAAAATGACTTATGACACGAATACATGAAACCTACTACCCACTACACATACTGCACAATATACTACAATTTACATTCCACCGTATAATACACAGAAGAAATTATGTCAAAGTTTCTTAAAGTCCCTTTTTTCACATCATATTCAAACCTGTGCAGTTTTATATCTCTTACCTTTAATTTTATTCATAACAATGTCCGTTGTTTGACTTGCAGCGAGCCAATAAAAATCTCTTCTCCGAATCACATGATTCCACGAGCCTGTGATGCTGCGCAACTCTTCCAAACTTGCTTTTGGACCAACTCCGATCCCAATCAATGTAATTCCTTTCCAGGATCTAGCTTCATTTGCCATATTACCCAATTGATCTGTCTCTCTTGTGGCCTTCCCGTCTGTCACAATTATGGCAAGTCTGACTGCCTGATCACGTGCCCCGCCGCGAGAGGTGAATAATTGTCTATTCATTGACCGAAGCCCGGCAACTGTATTTGTATTTTGGTCTTTGAATGGTATTCGAAGTACCGCTTGTGTGATTGAGTTCATTGATGTGTGGTCCGAAAATGGTATGTTGACGGTGCCACGGTTGCCATAGGAGATGACGCCATATTGGTTTTTCTCCAGTCCTAACCTGGAAACCACATTGATAACGAACTCCTTCACTTTCGTCCATCCACTTACTTTTACGCTTCCAGAAGAATCTAAGATAAAGGCAATATCCATGGCGCCACAATCTAAAAGAGAAAGTCACAGGGTAGTGTTAAAATTTTATGACACAAGTTGTGTTGAAGGAAAGGTGTCCGCACATGTGTTTGCTGCTCTGAAATACGCCAGGGAAGTACGGTGCTCTTTTCGCTTTTTTCTACCTGAAGCGATTCGATAAACGTATCTGACTTAGCTTTTTGTATGACTGATGGCATTCTTAAATGACACATTCTTACGCTTACAGGCATTCAGGCTTTTGAACATAAAGTATATTTTATTTGTTTTTTTTTTTTTTTTTTTTTCTTTGTTCTATTTGTAGCCAGATTAGCAGCTATGCGGTTTATTTTAGATGTTATCTGACACATCAATAATCTTTCTGACAGTCACTGCAGTATACATGAAACACAGACAAACATCATAGGCCCAACAAGGATCATCAGATATATCCCATCCAGTTTGTCGCAGATGTCAAGCTGGTTTCACATGGTGCGATTTTACCATGATATGGTACAACTAAACAAAAGACAACGAGATAGGCCTGTTATGCGTTGCCTTGGTTTATTATTTGAGTAGAGACCACGAGCCCGCTGTCAGAGATACATGGTGAGGTATATTCCAAACTCTCAAACGTGTTTTGCTATATACCTACTAAAGATCCATTATTAACGTTTGCACTGGTACAACCTTTTTCAAAAATTGGCTGTTGAACGTGTTTTCGTAAAAATAAACATGATGATGACGGTGCTGGAAAATAAGTGTTTGTTTTTGTATTTGTATTTTATAGGCAGGCAGTGGCAGAAACAAACATGGAGACTCAGAGTATAGAACTTTGCTAATAGATTGACCTCTGGTATTGATGACATGGAAGTGTTGCAAGGGCGTCGACATTTGTCTTTTCAAGATAAATGTCATTATCATCCTGACAAATAAACCATGTGAAGGTGCTGGCGATACGTTTTCATCCTGTTTCGTCGTAGCCAAGAGACTCGTACTTTTTTATCATGATTGTCTATCATGATGAAAAAAAATCTGGTCGTGTCGTTTGGAATCGGTATTGATGTCGTATCGGAGAGAATGGTAGTGTGTGGGAGCAAATCATAGACGCTTAAAGGAAATGGTAGCTGACCCCCGTGAGTATATATGTCTTCTTGTATACATCGTGCAGAAATGAATAAATAGTGACACAAAATCGCAGTATGTGAGAGGTGTTATGACTACGATTGTGCACGATACGACTGACCACCATGCCACACAATTTTCCATGATATCGTGTTCTATCGTGCCGCATGATCGCACCAAAAAATCGCACCGTAAACCGGCTTATCGTGACAACTGACATTGTTTTTTCTTATCAGAACTGGCAAGAGATGTAAAGCCTGGTAATCACTGTTAACCAATGGTTTTCGCTGTTCAATAAATTAATTCTAAACTTACTCCATTGAGCGGTCAGTTGATCT
>OZ026623.1:57131567-57153567 GCA_964020975.1 Hermodice carunculata | reverse complement strand
GTTTGTCTTGTGGTCTTAGACCAGTAACCTAGGCCTAATGCATTTACATGTTAAAAAAGCGACGTTTGCTGGCTTATTTCTCCTATTTGAAACGTAAAACTGCAACTTCCTTGGCATTCTGCTTCAAGTTTATACCGGTAGCAGCAAGTTAAAACCAAGAAAATGGGGGGTCATGTGATTAGATTTTTTTTACAGTTGCATTTGTGTACCTTACCTCCATGATTGACCGTTCCGCGCCAAATATGTCTCCAAAAATACACAAAGTTATCACATGATTTTAAATATTTCTAGAGTAGCAGTGCCTTTCTAAAACTCACAATTGATAAGTATTTTCCTATCCAAAATGATGATGGGACTCAATTTGGGATGCTCTGCTCCTGTGATATTAACATCCAATAGACACGGCAACAGTATTCAGTACTCGATCAAAAGTTCTGGATCAGTTGACCCGACCTTGAGGGGTTACTGGTCCAAGACCTTGTCGAGCAACACTGCAGATTCTCAATGTCGTATTATCTGTGCGCCCTCAAAAACAGGTTGGTACCATGTTGCACCTGAGAAATATATCCTCAATGGGCCAAAATAAAGCATGCCCAATCGGTAGAGTCTTGCGCATAACTTAAAGTCAGCGCTTCTTCCCGTCCACAGTCAAACTTTGGAACAGTCTACCTATTCATGTACGAAATTCTGAAAATGTTGATGAGTTCAAATCCAGGCTCAATAAGAACACTAAGAAATGTAATAAATTGTATTATTTGGGGGAGAGGAGAGTGACAGTCCTTCACGCACGCTTGCGAATGAAATGTAGTATACTTCGGTCAGATTTGTTCAATAACGGTGTTGTGGACTCTCCGGGGTGTGCCTGTGGCACGGCGAACGAGGACGCATTTCATTATTTTTGTGAGTGTATGAAATATAAAATTCATCGTGACGAACTTCAAAATTCTGTCTTGCCTCTCGCATCTTCCACTGTCGAAACACTTTTATTTGGGTCTAAAAACTGTACTTTCAAAGAAAATGAAGATATTTTTAAAGCTGTTCATACATATATTATTAAAACAGCTAGATTTGACACCTGATCATATGTGATATTTATTTAATGTTATATGCAAGTACATGGTTACATAATTAGAGGACCAACTCCAACCACCCTCTCTCTATCTGTGAACACGTATCGTGCTGTGTTATTCTTCCAGTCGTGTGGCTTGCCACCCTATCTGTCATTGTTACTGTAGCGTTTTTCTTTGCATCAGTCCTAAGTGTTGTCAATCGTCTTCTCTAATTACTCTCTAATTACTCTCTTATGTGTGCAAGAAGGATTAATATAGGGCACCGCCCTGTTTCCTAATTGCTTTAATAAAATATGTTTAAACCAAAGTCAGCGGCTTTATGCACTTCAACTCAAAGTAAGTCGAAGTGCACAGAACTACCTATTAAGTGAGGAGCTAAAATATGAGTGATATCAAATCTGCGAAGTTTGGATTCTCACCTGCGGTGCGTGTGGTTGATACCCTCTGCCTAGTTCGTTTTGTCGTAGTTGTAGTCAATTTTGTAGTTGTAGTTGGTTTTGCAGTCGTTGTCGTAGGTTTTGTGGTTGTCCTCCGTGTTGTGGCTGTAAGGAACACAAGCATATTACTCATATATATATGTATGTATATATATATATATCTATATATATATATATATATATATATATATATATATATAAAGTCGTCATTTTGTCTGGTTTCTTGAATGTAGCACATTTGCAAACATATTGAATGCAATTACTTCACAGAACCGCCGATATTTATGGCTTTTCTTTGCACCTCCGCCACTGGAACTGCCCAAATCGCACCGACAAAAGCTGTTATCTTGTGAGTCAAATAATAGCAAAATACTAGTCGGAAACGCGGGTTTGATCTACAGCAAAATTGCCA
The DNA here is from genome assembly GCA_964020975.1 of Hermodice carunculata. NCBI lineage: Eukaryota > Metazoa > Annelida > Polychaeta > Eunicida > Amphinomidae > Hermodice > Hermodice carunculata. Next base: position 57,151,648 of record OZ026623.1, on the reverse strand, counting down.
AAGAATTATCACAAGAAAAAATTAAATGTTGGTCGGGTTCATAGGAGATAGGATATCTGGAGTACATGCTATGTCCCTGACGTTTTTGATAATTTGGATATGAAGTATCAGATATTGGATGCCGACGCTGTGCGACACTTTGACTTTTTTTTTCTCTACCAATGGACAAAACTTTTTCGTCGGCCAAAAGAGTCTTAGATATTTTCTTTAATGCTATCGATACAAACCAAACATCACAAATCTAATTTAGAAAACAGTGTAGACATCCTCAAATAATGTCTCGTTTACAACTTAAGATAACTGTGTAGACCTAAATAATTAACTTACTTGGTATGGGCGTGGTAGTCTTCTTTGTTGTTGTTGTTGTTATGGCCGGACTTTCGGGCTGTATTCTTTGATCCGAAGCCGGCTCTAAAAAACAGAAAAATGTATGTAGACCTAGTGTTATCTATGCTCATTATCAGTATCTTAGGTGGCAGTAGTACTTATTTATGAACCAGTCGATTAGACAGAAGTTGACCAAAAGACAGGGACAGTGTTAAACTCTAATAACCTAAAGGTAGCCGATAATAGGGGGGTTCAGACATGATTGGAAATGGAGCTCTAACATGACACACATGCTAGCTACCAGTCACATGTACCATATCAAAGCAGATCGACCCGCATCTCGACCACTAAATGATGACGGATGCCGTTTTCTTTACCATACATCGTAACCAATCTTTGGTTTAAAGATATGTTATTCAAAAACCATTAAGAAACAGACAGAGCCTATATAAGTCTCTCTGGCATAATGAAAAATATATAGAAAATACATATATTGAGTATTACAATATAAGGGTTTGAAACATACTAACACGACACAATACAATATACAATATACAATATACAACACTCAAATATTAAAAAAGGGAAAAAATACACAACGCAGGACTACACATGAGCGAAGACAGTAACACATAAAAGATGAGACATAGCACATTGCTGTGTCTCGCACTTCCATCCAATGGGTATAGGAACCAATCTTTTTTATGCGTATAATTAATATCACGTAAATGCATACCTGCATACACTCTGGCCTTGAATCCCTTTTCGTTGGTGTCAGAGGTTGAGAAGTTTGTTCTCATTAAAATCATCATATCCGTACCTTCAGAGCGAAGCACGACAGATGGTCTTTTCTTGCAGCAAAACCTGGGCGATAATGGCAAGTTTTAACCATTTCAATGCCACATCATGGACTGAGTCAACAGCTTCCTCGAGGAAAGCTGTTGACCATGATTTTTATATAAAGAATACGGGCATGCTGGGTTTAATGAAGCATGAATCTAACACCGTTATAATTATTCTGAGCAGTTAATTAAAGTAGTTCGACTTAAGTCGCAGTTAGCACTAATAGAGTTAAAAAATGACGTCTGTCGTTAAATTCTGAGACATACATAGCATCTGTGTTACTGGCCGCGCTAGAGTTAAAATCTGTTGCTGCAATAGCTCGGCCTGGAGGACCAACATTATGTAACAAGTGCATTTTTTCACTATTTATGATTGTGTACAAAATTAACTTGGAGACCCACTTAAAAGATCAACAACAAAGGTACACTTAAGTTAGGCTACTTGCAAAAAAGGCTGTTACTGAAGCAACTGGTATACTTTGGCAGCTGTGAGGCTTCATCATAATATATATATATATATAATTATATATAATTTATTGAGTGAAAACTACCCCTTTACAGCGGGTGCACACGTGGGCACGATACTATCCGCGGTGCGTAAATAAAACATTTAATACCTTTAAGCTTTGTTACAATAAAGTATGGTGATGATTATGATGATGACGACGACGGCGATGTTGATGAACAGTCCCCCTGTTGTCGAGATACGATCTTTTAATGATCATACGTTATAGATATATGCAAAGTAACTACATGCACAATAAAACTCATCTCTTATAACTGGAACCAGCTTACCTGGGACCTGATGCTGAGACATCTTTGTTGTATCGCACTTCCACCCAATGATAGCAAATGTCTTCTATTCCTGGTAGGTAACAATAAATGGAAAAGTCGCCTTCGAATTGGAGGACCACTCTTTGACCTTGTGGAGCCTGCAACAACAAGGGCTTTGCATTGGAGAACTGTTTCATAAAGCCATATAGCGTTAACCCTTCAACAGGAAATGCCACATGTATGTGGCGCTACAGGCAACTTTCTCCAGGTGTCCACCTGTTTTAGGTACAGACATCTGGAGGATAAACAAAAACCACTTCGTTCATTGGTGGAGAATGTCATGTGACAGAAGAAACAGGTTCTATCACCAAGCAGAATAGTGCGTCTGACATGTTCTAAAAACTAAGGGCCCATACGACAAGCTCTTTTTCAGAACCAATATGAAGCCTCTAATTGCAGCCCAGAAAGACTCCCTGTATGTTTTTTTTACTGGTGGTGAGGGCATAAAGGCCTTACATGGGCATAGTATCCAAAGACATATTGAAATAACGGTGAATGAATGAATGAATGAATGAATGAATGAATAAGTGGATGACAAAATAGATGAACTGAATGAATAATGCATAAAATAGCAGATAAAACAAAGCAATTAAAGTGGCAAACAGATAAACCAACCTGGTATTTCCGTTCACAGATTTCTGAACATATAGGTGTACAATTTTGTTATAGACCATCTAAGTAAGGGACATCTCACAAAAGTATCATATTTTTAAGGAGTTAGTATTTACATTTTCCTCAAGAAAAATATAAAACTCTTTTATTTCAAAGTGCCATTTGACGCTGACTTTTACAATTGAAGTGTCAATTAGCAAAACCACCATAGTCAGGCATGAGCCTTGCAGAACTCCAAGTTAAGACAAACAGGCAAACAAACTAACAAAAAAACAAAAACAATGCAAAAAAAGCCGAAAGACAGGGCAATCATAATATACCTTGATCAACCAGGTACACTCTGTGTTGTCCTTATAATACCCGCTATAATACCCAGGAGATGTGATGTAGGTACCCCATGGCGACGCGGAAATTATTGCTCCACACTTGGCTGCAAAGCATAATTTAAAGCATGAAGATGAGCCCTTTCTTCGCTCATGTTAAGAAAACGTCCTCCTCACTTGTATCATTTTATCATAATTCCAGAATTAGATTCCATGTAAACGACATTTCATTCATATTCAAACATACCCAGTTTTAAAACTAACAGTTTTAGAGTTGCCACAGTCAAGAATTCGCCATGGATATTGTTAATACTTCCCACACCTCCTTGAGTGTGAGCCACGAATGAACTATTTCCTTGTCAGAAGGAGGCTGAGCCATCTTCCCTTGGCGCACACCGAATAGTTGCCAATAGACAGAGTGAGCAAATTCAGTTTGTATTATCGACGGGCAGTATCATACTGAATATCCCTGAGATTGAAATGCCTTTTAATCAGATCAGGTACATCTTATCCAACAAATTTCCATAAAGATTGCAAAGCAGTTTGAGTAAATAAACCGAACTGTATTCCTGAGGAAAAAGCCATCCGTTTTTTAGTATGTTTGAGTACACCGTTTTCAAGAAGTCTTACCCCCTTTCGCTGGCTCTATGTCTTTACAAAAGGTACCAGAAAAACCATCGGGACATTTGCACTGATAACAATTATTCGGGTCTTGATATCCATTGTTCTGGCAAGTTTGTCCTAATGTGTTTTTACAAACACCTGAAAAAAGACAAGAAGATAAAAAATCATTTTGTTCACATAAAATTTATTCTCGTGGATTAAATAGGCGGAATTTTCAAAGAGAGCGCTACGCCAACGTAAACAACACTCAAGAGTCACATGTTGACTAGTCAATACAGTCAAAAGCCAAAAATGTACAATTTGCTCTCAGTCATGTTTTGAGTTCTGTCCGGGTTTTTTTTTTTTTTTGGGGGGGGGGGGGGTTGTTTTTTTGATTTTTTTTTTTTTTAATCCTTTCAAGGATTTTAACTTTTTAAGCGTGCAACAAAAAGCTAAATACCAAAAAAGACGAAAATGAGAGAGGAAGACGCAGACGATCATAAAAATTGCCGCAATACAAAAGGCTCTGTGTAACGCCATAACACAGAGGACAAGTTTCATCTCTGATAAGCAGCATTCACTTTCAGCACGCCAAAATGCTGTCTCTCCGAAGTAAGACGATATATTTATGTATTTTGAAACTTGATCAGACAGGCGTTAACTTGATTTAGAATTTTGAGGCTCCACATCAAAATTTGTATCAAGGTAAGAGTAATTCATTGTAATAAAGACATGAAACAAAAAGAATGCTACAATGTTCCACATATTGTCTTTCATAGTTTTGTATCCCGTAGTATAATAGACATTTTTGAGTGAAGTGTGATGCAAATTCATTTTATTGTTATTTTTCTTCTGTTGATAATGTTCATTCGCTTTTGGCACGCAATGTACCTTGGTACAAGACCACGTACTCATCATGCAGCCAATGAAGGCAAAGTTTTATGTAATCAAAAATTTGCAATGACATAAATACCCTGTACCAAAAACATATATAGGGTGCAGTCATTCCTGCGCGGTTTGTTGCTGGCCACTACCGGTCCAACGTGCAGGAAGAAAAGTAAGCTTACCTCGGCAGTACTCCATATTCACAGATTTGGCATCTAAAAACGACAGGCCTGTAGCTTGGCCCAATGTCTGCTGGAAAAGTGGATTGTGGGTCTGAATAGTATTTCTTCCATTCGCAGATTCCTCCTGATGGTAAAAACAAAACAATTTTATAATGTTTAATTATGTTTCCTTATACGCACTATGTGTACATGTTTTGAGCTTTTCTTATAGTTTCATGGTATATGTACTGTATAGTCTACAGTGTGGATACGTTGCCAAAACTTTGCCAATACATGTCATTATTCTTATATTTCTTTATCTCATTTATTTTTTGTGAACAGATCGAAAAAGTGTGTATTTTTGTTGTTCATAGATGATATAGCAATAATAATAATAATAATAATGATAATGATAATGATAATGATGATAATAATAATAATAATGATAATAATAATAATAATAATAATAATAATAATAATAATAATAATAATAATAATAATAATAATAATAATAATAATAATAATAATAATAATAAACTTTATGTAATAAAATTTATTTCAAGTCGAGTGAGTACAAAATTAAGAGCATTAGCGCTGAAGCACTTTTTGTCGACCAAAATTGGTACATGAAATAAGGGAAATGAAAAAATATACAATGATGTATTATGAAATCAGTATATACCCTGTCAGTAGATTATACATGGATTGTGATTAAGCCGCCGGAGTTCTGTATTTGCACATATTACACATAGAGCAGATGCAGAACGGGCCAAGCCATGCCTTAATTAAATCTTTGAATTTCGTGGAATCCGTGACACGTTTCAGATCGGGCGGTAAGAGATTCCACAGCTTAGCCCCTTGGTACTTTAAAGAGTTGTATACATACTTCATGGTGTTAAAAGGAGGTTTACAAAGTATTGTTTTGTTTTGTTTTTAGGGACACACATCTATAAACATAAATAAAACACCTTCAATTCATTGTAATGGCTATTTCATATGGAATTTTTGATAATTCAGATGCAAAACCGCCCAACGGGGAGTGTAGATCAGGCTGGAGTGGCAAGACGGAGAGCTACAAATCAAGACGTTAAGAAGGGTAGAAACAGTGGCTCATAGTGTGTGCTTTGCACTGTCACACTCACGAGGACACAATATAAAAAAAAATGAAAGTAATGAAATTGATGCTTTTGTCGCCAAACAAGGAAAGATAAGATGCTAATGGTGCAACATGATACTTGTGCATGGCCACAATGCCGCGGATTCGCAGATAAATGTTCCACATTGCGGTCAGTATGTTGCATATATGTCTCTTACAGAGAAAGAGACAGACAGACAGACAGACAGACAGACAGAAAGAGAAATATATTGGTTGCGCTTGTATATCATTTCAATGATAAGTGGTGATCCGGGATCATGATCGAACATAGCGTATATATATATATATATATATATATATATATATATATATATATATATATATATATATATATATATATATATATATATATGTGTGTGTGTGTGTGTGTATATAAATTCATATTTAAATAATACTTACGCTGCCTTTATAGTGCATTATTGACCCATAATCATACGTAACATTATTCATGGTATGTCCCCTGAGCATAAGTTGTGTATATTTTTTCATGGATTCTTTCATGTTCATTGATAACATTGCCACGTAATTATCCCGGTCGGACCTTTGATGTTCATGCCAGAGACCTATCACGTGACCGAGTTCATGCGCTATGACTGCCATCTGCCAAAAAAGAAAATAAAATGAAATTGCTATTGAATGAACGAAAAAAATTAAGGCTATCTTATGACTTACGTGGAATATTAAGAGTGTCAATATAACTATTGCATAAAAGTTTCTCTTTTCATAACCAGCATTCGTATTCATTCTCAAATTCCTGGGGCCTTTTTCACATTCGTTTTGCCTGTTGGGAAAGACACCCGATGTCTGTTAGTCAAAGTGACAAATTGTACGCTAATCTTGGAAGTCTGCCCACAATTCGACCATTACGGTCTCCTGCAATCAACACTCAAGTTTTTAACCATATCAACAACTCTACCCGATAGTGGGAGCAGTTCATGGACGAAGGTTGTTGACTGAAAGTGCGAACCTTTTCATACATGAGGCTGCAGCATTCATTCAAACGTTCTGAAATGCCCCCCAATATTTCTTTTTTTTTTTTCTTTTTTTTTTTTCAGCAAAACGAGCACACTTTTCTTTGAAGTACTTATCTAAATTTGTGAAATACTTTGCCTTTGAGCCAATAAAACTTTTCCTCGCCGGGTTTAGCAGGACTTTGCATTGAGACAACAAATTAAAATTGGCCACAGTGCTGAAAGTGTTCTTGATTGTCTCCGTTCTCAGATAAAGTTTCCTCGTGTCATGTTTTGGCGTATGTAACACTTGCAAATTTAAAAAGAAAAAAGAAAAAAAAAAAAAGTCAAGCAGGGTCAATTAAAAGTCTTATTATATCTTGCATAATACCAAAGCTAATAATATTACGATTAATTACTTACCCTATCTGTACACCACTCAACCAAATCTACCACCTGTTCGATTTTGTTGATCTTTCCTATGTTGGACGAGCAGCTAGAAACGATTAACCAAATAAAACATAATTAGTTTTTCGACTAGTTTTCAGTCAAAATTTCTGGCATTTTATTTTCCGATATCTTGATTTGTCTGATATTCAGCTACCAATCTGCACGTACGTATTGTCAAAAAGTGTGGAATATTTAATTCGACATGCTATGTGTGCAATTCAACACAACAGATGTTTGATTTTAGTTACAGGGTACATTTGTCATCTTGAATTGAGGTGGCACCTTAAGAGGTAGAGCCAGGTGAAGATATCCAATATCTTAGGTATGTAAGCGACCCGTTGGTTTATGAAGGGGGGTAAGGGGGGTTTCAGTACGCTGATACAAGTAATTATTTTTCTAGAGCACGTAGTACGGAAAATGAAAATCTTTCAAAATTTTGATAGTACGAAGTACGTAAAACAAGAGGGCTTCCAGTACGCCAGTACGGTAAATAAAAAGCCCCAGTGCGCTAGTACGGGAAACCCCTATCCCACCCTCGTTTATTGCTGGTCCGTGTACATGCGGTTATTACCCCGCTACTCGCCGCACCAGAACCTTTTGTTCAATTCTAAGTCTGACCTAACCAATGGCTTCCATGGGTGTTCTCTGCCAATCAGTTCCAAGAGCCCGGCCACACGTCTTATCGTAATTTGGTTGACAAATTATAGAGCTTCACTAAATTTCACTAGGTGGCGTTGCTTAATATTAATATCTTTTCCGGCTGTCAACATAGTACAAAGATGTGACGTTGAACAATGAAAATTCTGAAAGGGCCAAAGCCTTGCACTTTCTTCAGAGGGTGAAAGAAGCCATTAACTTGACAGGTGATGAGTGTCACACTCACCGATTCTATAAATCACTTTCTCTTGTTTTACTAAAACGTATTTTTGTCATCTAATGTACTTTATATGCCATAATGATCACTTAACTTAATTATATCATCAAAGTCCTGGCGCGAGATTAAAGCTTCGATACTGAGCCAGTTACTCTGGTTAAACCAAGAATAATAGCTGAATAAATAGATATCTAAATGCTTCATTTAACTGCCTCGTTAATCAAGATCGAACACTGGCCCTACTGCAGCAGAGCTTTTAAATGAATCCCAACCAAAAGAAACATTCGCTAATGATGCACAGTTTACATGCTTTGTTATAGATACATGTCAAACTCCCACTATGGAAGTTCGATATTCACCCATTATATCATATAAAATAGAAAATGCAATAAGTCAACTAGGAAAGATGATTTGCCGCATAGCATATTGGTATGGCAATGTACAACTATTCCATAACACAGGAGTAGAAGTTGGAATGGCATCTCTCTCTATTATAGCTTCGAAGTTATTCAAGATTTAAATTTTCTAATGGTGCTATTCAGCATAATTTAAATTGCTACAGCTTTTATATTTAATTCATTAGGTGCAAAATGGTAAACAACCCCCTAGTAGAAGTTGGAATGACATCTCTATCTATTATAGAGTTGGCGATATTCAAGATTAAAAATTTCGATTACTGCTAATGAGCATAATTTAAATCACTATAACGTTTGTTTTAGATTCATTACAAGTGGAATGGTCAACAACCCCCTGATAGAAGTTGAAATGACATCTCTATCTACAATAATTTTGAAGATATTCATGTATTAAAGTTTCAAATGCTGCTAATTAGCATAATTTAAATTGCTACAACCTTTTTTTTAGATTCATTAGATAAGCAATGGTCAATAACCCCCTAGTAGAAGTTAGAATGGCTTCTCTATCTATAAAAGTTTTGAAGATATTCAAGTTTTAAAATATCCAATGCTGCTAATTAGCATAATCTAAATTGCTACAACTTTTGTTTCATACTCATAAGATGCGCCATGGTCAATAACCCCCTAGTAGAAGTTGGAATGACACCCCTATCTATTATACTTTTCAAGATTTAAAATTTCAAATGTCCCTGATTTGCATGATTTTAAACATCTTCATTCCTTTGTAAAAAAAACGGTCAAACTCCTTGTATGGAGGTACAGTCATGCCAAGTGTGGAGTTTCTATGTATAATAGTGTCCGAGAAAAGTGTCGGACAAATTTGCTGGTAAAGAAGAAAGAGGGAAAGAAAGAAAGAAAGAAAGAAAGAAAGAAAGAAAGAAAGAAAGAAAGAAAGAAAGAAAGAAAGAAAGAAAGAAACAAAGAAAAAAAAGAAAGAAAGAAAGAAAGAAAGAAAGAAAGAAAGAAAAAGAAAGAAAGAAAGAAAGAATGAATTTCGGAAAAAAAAAACAGAAATGTGTCTGTTGACACACACTCTTTAATAACAAGACAAATTTCCGTCGCTCCCCTCCTGTATACTTGCCCTATAACATATTCAAGTGGTAATTACAATACAATTTTTTAACGGGAAACCATCATTATTTGATGCAACCTTCCTGTATTAACCCATTTGAGGCGAGACTGACTTGTTTTTCCCCCACAGGAAACCATCATTATTTGATGCAACCTTACTGTATTAACCCTTTTGAGGCGAGACTGACAAGCTCTTTTCATTGCTGTGAATCAGCAGGTGTTAATACGGCCATCAGCTACAACATATATAGTAAACATTCTCCAGTTTTCGTCAAAATGTGCAACTGTTTACAAGCCTTATCTCACTCTGAGTACTGCGCCATTAGTCAGTCCAAACGGTGAAAGGACGCATGCGCATGAGACACCAGCTACCACAAAGCGTCAACACTTACCCCTTAAGGGATTTGAAGATAATATGCGTGTCTCTCATCAATTCATTTTGTCCCGCTCGCTGGAAACGAACACATGTGTTGGCTTCCCAGTGATGCATTGCTGACTCAATGGCTTCGATCTGTTTTCGATCTGCAAAATTGTTTAACACTATCAAAGCAGGTTTATATGCACAGTGTTATAAATGATACAAGTTAGTAAATACCCGCTAATTTGTTCACAGAATAGCAAAATATGACCTGTTTAGGTGGTACCAAAGTCTTTACTTTATAAGTGTCGCACACAATTCTATTCTAAATGTAATCATCGTTTGTTTTACGACACGTCAACAAAATGACAACGACAATATCAACCGGTATAAGAATTTTAATCAGTCAATTTCTGACATTTTCTATTTACAATTCATTTTCGGCACTTTTTCCGCTTTATGACTACTGTCAACTTGTATTTTGTAAAGTGACAATGACAAATTTCATTGAGTGATTTTGGAACAAGAATGGTGTATGCGTCTGTAAAGACAATATGAAATAATGAAAAAATATTTGTTCGTTTTAATTTCCTTTAGCAAGGTTGCTAAGTTAGTTTCCTTATATACTTACTATGATCTCCGTTAAATCTATATTTAATTGGAAATTTATCCCACTTTTTGAAGGACTTATCCGTTGCAAAATTGTGCATTTTCCTTTTCTGTCGTCTACGAAAAGACTTTATAAGGAAATCGACTTGGTCCTTTGTGAAGCGAACGTCTTCACTTTGGGCGACTTTTCTTGAATCCAAATCCTTTTCAAATTTCTGAAAAGGAAAATTTGCAATTAGTACAGCCTAACAACTGATAAAGGCCTATTATCAGATTGCATATAGAGTTTTTCAGGCCGCTCTGTCGATCATACACCGAAAGTGCATGCAGCTGGTAAAGGGGTACATTAAAGATGCTTGTCTGTCTCACAGGCGTTATTGAGTTATTCTATGTGAAAGCATAAACAAAGAATAACATGGAGCTGACATTTATCATAAGCGGTCTTTATTTAAAGCTCACAAACGGGTGGGGTTTAGAGCATTTTTGTATTAATATAAACATCAGACTTTTATCATTCCATCTACACCTTGCAAAAGATTTTCTTTTTTCCTTTTTCTTATTTTTTTTTCTCATCCATTTTGCTGATGTATAAGCCTGTAAAAGATTTTTTTCTTTGTCTCATTCATTTATCTATTTACTATTATAATTACTATTATTTTTATTATTATCATCATCATCATCATCATTATTATTATTATTATTATTATTATTATTATTGTTATTATTATTATAATTATTATTATTATTATTATTATTATTATTATTATTATTATTATTATTATTATTATTATTATTATTATTATTATTACTATTATTATTATTTTGCTGAGTATAAGCCAAAACGACTTGAATCACTAGAGGACTTCATTGGTCTTGAGGCAAAATGTGATAATTCCTGCCGCATCCTACTTGTTTGAACATGTCAGTTGTCCCCTGTTACATTGATTGAAATATTCTACACTTATTCAGTCTCCTCACCTTATTCAGTCTCCTCACACAAATGATAAATTAGACCCACAGAACGCAGTTGTAACCTAGCCTTATGTGTGTACTTGTAGTCTGTTTACAAAATTAATCATTTTCATGGCAAAATCTTTATCGTTTCTTTGTAATTTGTCTGCACGAAATATCACCAGAGTACATTCCCTGGATAGCACAGACGTTGCCGTTGACAGGATACAAATTTGGCCAGGACACAACCTTGTTTTCAGTGCCCAGCTTTGGACTGAGTCAACAGCTTCCTCGGCACGCTTTGGGTGCCGGAGGAAAGCTGTTGACCCGAATCACTATTTTCTCTGGAACTACGGGCATGCTTGTGCTTGAATGAAAGTTTCTTTTGCAAGGAATGTGAATCTCGCATCCTTATAATAATTGACAGCAGTTCATCTCAAAGCAGTTGGCAGTTGGCATTGAAAGAGTTAAACGTTGAGTCTAGTTGGGCAGCAGGGAGAAAAGTGAGACAACTTACTTCCTGATCAACATCCCATTTTTCTTTCTTAGCAATTAATCGAAAAAGTTCTTTCAATTTTGCTTTGGCTGTTTTTGCATCGTCACAAGACCCAAAACACTCGTCTCTCTGGTTCCCTTGGGCGGATTGATTTTGGCGGGCAGGGTCCATGGCTTGGGATAATGCTTTTGCTTCAATGACCTGAAATAAACAAAATGAATTTGATTTTAATTGAAAGCCATATCTGATATACTTCTAGTCAAAATAAATGTTTGTGAAAGTACTTGGGGATTTTATTAATTAATTCAACAATTTTACTGTGACGTGCATACACGTCTTTGATTTATATGATGAACTCATTCATTTTTACTAAAACTTTTTAATCTAGTCAATACGGATATATATATTACATGATGAAGCACACGTATGATCACCGTGTCGGACAATGAAGTCAAGTACGTTGCCCACAGTAAGTCCGTGTTACCCTTCCCTGATGGCTCCAAATTACAGATGATATTTAAGCCTATCCTATCCCCAACCGGACCGGTCAATAGTCTTCTTTTTCGACTTTCTTCAGTTCCAATCATCGATTATTGCCAGCAGTGTTGATAACTAAGTCCATGCTAACATCTGTCCATGTTGCCTTCAATGACAAAAAACACTTTCAAGAATCTTCAGATTGCTCTGAAATTTGATTTACATAAACCCTGCACTGGTCTCACTGATTATTGTACCCGTGGCCACGTGCAAGCCATCATTCATTTGGTAATCTGCAAGCTCGGACATTTATTACTATCAGTGGCGTCCGGTGGTGTATTCTGTATGTATATGTTACCCTATGTACAAATTGTGTCTTTCATTTTCATGTGTATTTTATTTTTATTTTATATATTGTTTTAACTTTTTTTGCGAGAGGAATTGATATAGGCTCTGCCTGTTTTCCAATCCACTTTTGAAATAAAATATGTTTCAACCAAGTTTGCTTTCGTGAAAGTGAAGTCTTTAAGTTCCGGTGTCAATGTTTGTCTTGATTAAACTTTAGAGTCAAAAGTCTTGTTTGTCTCATGCAAGGACGCTGAGCTTCCTACGCGCCTAAAGTACTGTTCACATAAGGTACGACATTTTGACAGATCTTACCTATTACATCTCTTGCAATTTTTTTTTTTTTTTTTTTTTTTTTTTGTAAAGAGAAACTTAATGAGATTTTGGAGGAAATGGACGGCACGGGTTAAGGGGCAGGTTAATGTAAAGAAAGGCCTATTTTATTGCAAAATGACGGGGGGGGGGGCAGGTGAGGCCCTTATTAACCACCCTCGCATTGATTCAAGGAACCTTTGGCTTGCACCGTGCATACGGGCGGGGGTGGGGGGATGGAAGGGTCACCGTTTTTCCGAGGAAGAAAAGTGTAAACAATTTATCACTCCTGCTGTTAGATGACGTCATAAGTGTATACGCATTGCCATTGTGTGCAATATAGGGCTGTCAATGGGATGTTGACTGACATAATAAATGGTTCTTTTTTTGACTGAATCGGTGATTTGAATAAAAAGAAAAAATTATGATAGAACATCCCGCTCAAAAATGCCCCCCCTCCCCCGTTTCATTCATGTGGGCACTCATGAGTATAAACAATATCTTTGGTCTTTACTACCCAAAAGCTGATTTCAGGCTCAAACTAACTTATGACATGTACAATATATTCAGTCACTGACTATATTCACTCAATTCAATCAACATTATCGAAAAGAATCATAGGGTTTTCTGTGAGTAAGGACATCATTAGGCAACAACTTTCTCCAGCGGTAAGCTGAGCTCGACAGCGTTCATCTAACAAAACTTATTTTGGTCTGAATTTGGTTGGGAATTAAAGGTTAACATGCTTGCAGTGTGTTATATGTTATTCACATGCCATTGTGTACCACAGGGTACGCTTCAACGGTTCATGAACTTCTCTGAAAACAACTGTATGTCTCACTCGGAAATAAACGTCACCGCAATTTTCAGTCAATAACATTTCTGTGAAATTAAGTATATGTTAACGGATCACCAACTCCATAAAAGTTCAGGCGATAGAGATAGGATTATCGTTCATAAGAACCTGATATGCAGAGTCTGCAAATTACCCACCTTCAAGTTGGTTTGAATCTGTTTTGACCGAATTAAATGTAACAACAGGCATTGAAATTTAAAGATCCTTTAACCCTTTCCCAAAATTGGCCGGTGGTCAAAAGTCGTCTGCTTCAATGCTTTTGACTAATTTTCAACAGTAATGAAAAACAATTTGAATGGCAATTGTGCGGATGGGACCTATTAAGATAACATATCCCAGGTCAACAGCTTCTTTTGGCCCAACCCCAGCCAATGAAGGCGTTGATTCAATATTAAACTCAGCCATTATTCAAGTCGTGAAGGGTCGATCTTATTTCTTCCAAACATTGTGATTGATTTAAAAGGAACCAGTTACAATGTGTCACCCTTTGTGTACTCATTCCAATTCATTTGCAACACATCAGGATAATTCTGATTCTCAGTAAATATTTTTCACACACTGATTCCTTTGGACGGAGGGGGATAAAAATTGGTACGTGAAGGGAAAAAATATTTACTAATTAGGTTCTTCGCCGCACATGATTTTTTTTTCTATTTGGACGTAACAAAATATGAATGTGTAAACCTTTAGGGTTTTCTCCCTGTTTTAGTTGAAGCAGGTCTGGTACATCCTAGATAGTCAATGACGTAAACAAGTCTTCACTGGCGCATTTCCATAGAAAATATTGAGATAAGCAAGGGACATGTTAACATCAAGTTCGCATAAAACTTATCCTGATTTTTACGGCTTCGAAATAGTGTGCCTTTCATTACGCTGCTGTTTGACCTCATCAAAACAACCCGTGCGTGACAGCACTAGGTGGCGCCATCGTTGATCATGGGATTTCCACCTGGAGTAAACAAAGCAGTGATCCGTGTTGATCACGCTGCCTGATATCAGATTTCCGGTATATTATCTGTTAAAACTTACGATTTTTGTTTAATTTAACTTTTAATCCTGCTATTTACTCCAAGGTAAATTCAATTACGATCAATATAAAATGAACTTCACTTGCTGCATAAAAGAGACAGATCGGTAATTTGAAAATCCATGTAGAAGGGTGTGCATTAGGCACATTTACTGGTATGTCACAGGAGACTACAGACAAGACAAGAATACATTCAAAACTTACACCAGAATATATATAATATGATGCAAAAGGTGTCAATAAGAAAAAAAATATCGAAAGGTGAAGATTCCCCCTTTTGACAGTTGCTCAACTTATCTGTCTTCTTTTTTAATTTAATTTTCTTTGTATCATCCAAATTCATCATGAAAACAGCTTTTTCGTGATTATTGAGAGTTGAAATACGGGAAAATATGGCAATGTTCAATGATAATACACTTCCCTCGGAATCATATTTTGTATAGGAAAATATTAGATGTAGTCGTATTCACTAACGTTTCAAACATTGTAATTTTTCCCCTATAGGTACCTTTATGGTCTTGTATGTCTCCCTGTTTATTTCAGCTTTTGACCTTCAGCCATATGGGTATTGTCGTCTTCTGCGCCATCCGTCTGTCTGTCTGTCCGTTTGTTTGGATTTACCATTATAACTTTTAAGAAGCTTTTAAGTTGGTACTTCCAAATTAGATATGATTGTACAACGCTATTAGATCTATTTTGTGTTGAAGCATGGTTGACCTTGACTTGCTTTTCAAGGTCACACTGTGGTCACATATGTAAAGCAACGTCATCGCTCTGATTATTATTATCCTGCATCTATTAACCTTAATTTTACACAAAAGAAGCACCATGGGGTGTTTTAAAAGCTTATTTAAAGTCAAGGTCATACCTTTATATTTAACCTACTTTTTAGGTAAAAAAAAACAGTGTACAACAGAAATGTTGATGTAACTGAGAGGGTTTTTGAGATTTGGCATCAAAATTGCACATGATTATGTACCAGTATAATACCCAACCAAATTTTATAGATATTTGACCTTGGCCTATTTTTCAATGTCACAGGGCATTATCTTGCATGTGCGAAGTGATGTTACCATCTTAACTTTTGAAACCTTGTATCTGTCAATCTGAATTTTACACAAAGGAAGCATTCTTGAGGGATTAAAAAGCCTGTTTAAAGTCAAGGGCATACCTCTACATTTGACCTGCTTTTTAAGGTCAAGAATCAAGAGAGCACAATGGTAGTACTGCTGTAACTAAAAAGGTTTTTGAGATCTGAATCCCAAATTGCGCATGGAGATGCACCTTTGTAAAATCTTTTAAACATGTTTGACCCTTGACCTATTTTTCAAGGTAACAAGGCATTAGCTTGCAGAATATTGTTGCATCTGGTGATAATAAGTGCATTTCAAGAAAGGGCATTTTCCAACCACCACGTGCTGGTTTAGCACTGCAAGGACTTCACTTAGCTAAAACATGAGTAACCTTGGCACAGTTTTCAAGGTCATAAGGTGTTTGTTACATAACACTAGCTTGTACCGTAGTATGACACCAAACCAAAATGGAGGCTATATGTATTCAACGCATGATTTTTGCTCTGGTTACTTGAATGAAGCCTCAGCCCACATTAGATTCTGTGTAATGTGTATTGGACGTGGATGACCAGTTTTTGATGCAGGAAATCTTATTTTCCTTGTGTGTCTTGGGTATGGTTGATTGTAGGCCCATGGTTACTATTGAACATGAATTGGAAAGTACACATTGGCTTTCCTTTTGTGCCTTTAAATTTGACTTTGGATGACCTAGAAAGGTCACATTGGGGTCCATATCTAATTGTCCTTGTATACCTTTGGTATGGTTGATCCTAAGCCTCTGGTTAGTATTGAACACGAATAGCAAAGTACTTACGTGCTTTCTTTTGGTGTTCTTAAATTTACTTTGAGTGTCCTTCAAAGGTCAAACTTAGGTCACTGAACATATGAAAGCATGTTGGGCGAAGGTCAGTATTTTAAGCGATTTGCACGATATCTTGTTATGCTATGAGCTTTGATTCTAAATGGTGTGCCTTTCCGATAAACAGGTCTTTGATCCTAAGTAAATAGCCATCTCTTTCGAAATTAATTTGAATTTTCTATGTGCTCCTGATATTTTATCAGTGCCTGAATTAATTTTCATATCTATTTCCCATGAAATATTTGATTTCCTTGCATTTTCTTGGAATCTTAAGTCGGAAAGTGTTATCGTCATAAAATACTCAAATTCAAATGAGCTCGGCAAAATGATATACCTTGTGTGAACACGGCCTAAACCTTGTGAGCAGATGAGGGATTGTATTTGTTTCTGTGATTGGGAGAAAGCGACTTAACAGCTGTAATTGTTCAGCCGACCCTAAAACGGTCACACTGATGGACTGAGTCCACGTTGTTCTTGTTCTTATGCACCGTGGCGACCACAATACACCGATGGAAGCTGTTAACTATGGGCATATTATTCAGTCCACCCAATCTGTACGGACATACATTCTAGTGCATCCTGTCTGTGACTTTCCTCCACCATTTTTAAGCGCAATATTCACGTAAAAATAACTAAATAATGAAACACACGACATTTGTAACTCCCCGCCTTTATTCACTGGTTCCCCCCTTTTTTTTTCATTGTAGTTGGCAAATAGTAAAAGATGTGTCAACTTCGCATAATACCCGTCCTGTTTTGACCTTGATATATAAGTGCATTAATGATACATTCGATTGGGTAACACGAAGGAAAAAAAACATTGAGGCACTTGAATTTCGAACAGAAAAGATTTTATCTAAAGATTAAGCTTGAAGACGATTAAGTGGTCAAACGAGTTCATTTTCACCCAGTTGTCAGGATCATGTCCAACCACGCATTAACATCTACGTCGGTGGCCAAGTAAGAAGACCTCGGGTATGTTATTTTCCGGTAATGTGGTAATGTGGTTGGAGAACACGAAACTCCGTGACCGTAAAAGCACCATAGGCGATATGTCGCTGTTAATAGATGAATGAAGTGTGTTGACAATACCGATATTCGCATATCTTTCTTGTCATTCTCCATTATTTTATTTCAAATGGTAAACTTTATGCAGCCTTGTCGTTAGATTTAGGATCAAACCAAGTTCACGCAGCCCCATAAGAGGCACGAAATAGACGATCGAAGGTGCTGACCGAGGGTCATACTGATTTAGCAGGCACCTCTCACACAGGAAGTCAAAACTTTTGGTCAAAACACAATATTAAAGAAACAAGAAAAAGCATATTAGTCATTTGAATTAACCATGGGGAAAAATGATCTGACGGTTTGCAAGGAAAAGTTTTAAAGAATTCAGCAGACGATTGGTTGATTTTGGAGCCAAATACAGAGTATTGTGTCCTACCGTGCCTGCAGCGTAAGAAATTAGGCTACTCAGGGGACCAGTTTCGTCCATTCAGTCAAGCGTTCGTGCTAATAAGTGACGGGAAGGGGTATACCTGTATACCCAGAACACCATTCTGTAAGTGCAATCTCCCACATAGAGCCTTATCTACAATAAAGTATTGTGTATTCATCTCTGCTGTCAATCATTCGTGCTAATGAGATGGTGGTGAACCTAAAAACCACTACGCGGCCAGACAGACACGAAAGTTTGAAACGAGGCTCGCATCTGGACCACATCCCACTTCACGTTTGGCATGATTTCTGCGTTTCTTCTACATACATACAAACTGCAACTCGCCAGTTTTCTCCAGGACTATTTTTACAGGTATATCACACTGATATTGTCCATTGATATCTACATACGCCGTGGCAACACGCCTATAATTGTTGCAAATGTCCCACCAAAACCATTTCGGTCAAAAAGTCCGACAGTCCGGCGCCAAATTCAAACGGCTATCCCATCCTGGATGAAATTCGCTCTGCAGCATCAACTGCATGACAACTGTTCTCTACTGTCAATTAGACCGTATTGTGTGATCCACTCATTTTTTTATCCTGTGTTCATGTCCACAAATCGGGAAACCTGACCAAAATTTATTCCGTCAGTGCTTCTCGCATCCGTCAATACTTTTTGGCGGCCATAATTTTGACCAGACCAGCACTGACAACCCAGCTGTCTGAATGGCTGAAAGTTTACTAAAACGTAGCCCATGAGCGAGCACCTGGGATACCAGTTCGTGTCCGGTCAAAATTATGGCCGCCAAAAAACTTAGATGGACACTAGACGCACTGGCGGAATCAATTTTGGCCAGGTTTCACAAGTTATGGAAATGGACACAGGATAAAAACTTGACTGGATGAAAGAATACGGTCTGATTGACAATTGAGTACAGTTGTCATATGGCTACTGCTGTGGAACGAACTTGATTCAGGATGTAATAACTTTTTGCGCTGGAATGTCGGACTTTTGGCCCGAAATGGTTTTGGTGGGACATTAGCGACAGTTATAGGCGTGTTGTCATGGATATATGTGGATGTCAATGGATGATCAGTGTGATATACCGGCAAAAATAGTTTTGCAATAGACTGGTGACTTGCAGTTTGTGGGTATGAAAAGAAACGGAGAAATCATGTTAAACGTGAAGTGGGATAAGGGTCCAGATGCGAGCCTCGTTTCAAACATTTCTGTACAGGAAATCCGTATGACGACGCAGAGGTTCTAGGTCCACCCCCATCTAGTTACTAGTAGTATGAATGATTGAATGCAGAGATGAATACACAATACTTAATTGCAATCAGGGAGCTGCCATCGATGGCAGCTCCCTGATTGCAGATAAGGCCCTATGTGTGCCATTGCACGTACAGATGTTCTTGGCTCACCCAGCTTGCTTCCTCCTCTACCTTTTATTGGTACGAATGCTTGACTTGTTGAACATTACGAGCGCCCTTTCTTTGTGCAAACTAATATTGATATGACAAGGAATGCTGCTACCAATGACACAACAACCAAGTCCAGTGGTGCATAATGTACCATCCCTTTCTGTGAATACAGCCAGTTAGCCGTACCCATATCGCGAATCACGTGCCCCATTTGAAATACGGAAGTAACGCCAGGGTCACGTGAAATGACATAACGAGAACAAAAGTGAAACGTTCTAATCTTTGTTTGCTTCTGACTTCCGAGTAAAAAAGGGGTTACGCAGTGTGTTTATGTGACATCAGACGAGTC
>OZ026623.1:57101367-57131367 GCA_964020975.1 Hermodice carunculata | reverse complement strand
TTGCACATGATGAAACTTTGCATTCCGGGTATCACAATGATATATACTTTTGGTATGCTACAAAAAAAACTGTTCCTAGTGCACTGTGCTCAATGAAAATCGTTACTTTTATTTTCACTGGTACAAAAATTAACCTGACCCTTTAAGGGTTAAGATCTATTTTGAGTAAGCTAGGACCTTGATGTTGCACATGTTAATTTCCTCTGTGAAGGTCATGCTTAGACAGTACACGAGTGACCTTGATCTCATTTCTGAGGTCACAATGCAACATACATTTATTTTACTCTTCAGTGCTATAGCTTGAGAAGTACTTGAACTGGGACTTTGGTGTTGCACATGTTAGTGTTCTCCCATATAAGTCAGACTTACTCAGCACATGGGTGACCTTGATCCGATCCCAAGTGCACAGAGCCACAAATGTGATGAATCTCTAGGTCAGCTGAGCATATGCTGTTCACACAGCTCTCTTGTTACAGCATAATTTTGCTGCAATACTCGTGAGTTGCTTCAGATTTATACTTTTTTTATACTTTTTTTCTCAAAATTTATACTTTTTTAAAGATAACTTGGATGCTTTTTTTTGTAATTAGGGAGTGGCAGCACTGATAAGTGTACTAGGTGGTTGGCTGGGTCTAATGTGAAAGTCAATACAAACACCACTTGGAAAAAATAGACCTGAGGGACCACATGTTCATTTGCTGGAGATGCAGTTTTTGCTTTGTGTACCCCTCTGTGTGTGTGTGTGTGTTGGGGGGGGGGGGGAAGGACTTGTGCTAGCCAATAGTCATAGGCTGATTATGCCCCCTCCTAATGTTGAAGGGGTAAAAAGAAATCGCTGTGTCCTTCAACTTAAATTAATGAAAATTTACCCGTGGGTGCATCTGGACATAAGGGTGTGATCCAAGTGGCGAAATAAACATACGTTGTACATGCATCTCCAGCCAAATCCCACCTCAATTAAATTGAGATGGGATTTGGCCGTAAATGCATGTATGGTCATGTCTCCACTTTGGATCAAGAATGTAGATTTAATTATGTAATGCCTGTTTATCTATTGAAAAAATCCAGGAGCTTGGCTAAACAAAAAAGAGTTTGGTTCAAGACATTTTATTCATTTTTTTGTCAAAATGGCTACTTACGGTTCCTGGTGCTTGCTCATTGTGTGTGGTGTGGACTGTGGCATATACAGTGCTTCTGTATATCTGTGCATGCACTGTGTACAGTTTCCAAGAATTTTTACCCTTTGCCTTATCAATGAGTTAATGGTTTACTTTGTCATTTGTGATAAATGCATATGTCATGCATATACATGTACAAATAATGAATATTTTATATCCATTTTATGTGAGAGACTTTTGAGCTACAAATATATGTATGGAAAACATGGCAGGTTTTGCTGCTTGGTTTTCCATTTGAAGATTTTATCTGATTTCTTATTTTGCGTGCAATACTGGAGAGTAAATAAAGAACTGCGGCAGAGAGCAGCAATCAGAAGCAACCAGTGGCAGAAATGCAATTGAGAGGGCCTGCTGCTGAATCCCGCCGTCCACTGCAGGGTGGCGCTGTCTGACGGTGACCTCAAACAGCCCTTGCTTGCCCTCACTGGCACTGCTGCTTGGCACTGCCAAATGCAGCTGTCTGCTGCCGAATATGTGACATCTGCCAGCAAAAGGCATACAGTAGTGAAAGTACCAGTGGGGTTCCTTTCCATGTTGTTAATTTTAAGCTTGAGTGACCTTGAAAGGTCAAATTGATATTTTGCCTTTAATCTTGGTAAGGGTGCATACTACATGTACTGCAGTAGGACTACGGTTAAAAAGTACAAGAAAAGTACCTGTGAGGTCACTTTAAATGCTGTTTAGTGGCTTACATCATGTGGTAGAGCCTAGATCCATGGCTGCTATTAAACACAAATAGGAGAGTACATGTAACATGTACCTATGGATTTTTTTTTATATTGTTAATTTGGAGCTTGATGGACCTTGAAAAGTCAGACTGACATACTGGCTTATATCTTGGTAATAGTGGATCCCCTCGCTTTTCTTTAAAAAAAAAAAAATTACTACTCTTGAACTTAGTGATGATGGTGTTAAAGTGACTTTGATATTTTTTGAAAGGTTACAGGACCACTTCAGTTTGTGCAACTAAGGTCAGCTGAGCACAGGACTGTCACAGTTCTTTTGTGAAAACTTTTCAAGGGCAGATGAGTGGCATTGAAGGGAGAACATGACCATGAACCTGTAGCTCAACAGAGATTTTTCTGGCAGTTTCATGAATTTGCAGCACATACACTGTCTGATGGACCAGACTCCCCCCCCCCCCAAAAAAAAAAAAAAAAAAAAGATTTAAAATTACATTTTGCTGTTCAGTTTTTTATTTTGTTCATGAATTTTTCTTTATGGGGAGGGTGGGTGACAGATGCTAAAGGGGATGATGCTACTGACAGTGGTAATTTAAGAATTGGCTGGAGCTTCACCAAAGTTTTGTCAGGTATGTTCGTTGAATAGGGTGGGCCAGAACCACTAGCCTTTGTTGCGTGTTTGAAGCCATTGTTATATGACAAGGTGTAAGATGCAGATCTGAGTCTCTGGACTCCATTTACATGTATGTTAATCTATCTTCATTGTTGCCGTATTTTTTTTTTTTTGTTAATTTTTTTCGGTAAAGTGCATTTGTCTGCGTGACACATTATGTCTGGTTTGCTATGTAACATTTTACTGTGTTCTTGTGTTATTCTTATGGACAAAGAAATATCCATCTGCATGAAAATACCTCATGAGATGCCAAGGGTCATCTGTACATTGCGTGCTATTTTTTATATTTTACACAGTTTAAGATATATTCCTATAAACATTTCAGAAAAAAAACTTGATTTTCATTCATAATGTTAACTGTGTTATTGCAGTTACTGTATTAAACAATGTCTCTTTTGTTTTATAATAAGAAAACTAGACAATTGTCTGGGGACAGAAATTGCCTGTTCATTCACAGACACTGCATTACTAATAGGCCAGATCAGTTTTGTGTGTAATGAGACTCAACTTTTGCTGATGACTAATGGATTAGTATGTCGCCATTGTTTGAAATTTTAATTGCAGGAATTAGCCACATTGAAGTCCTGTCTGTATTTCATCCAAACATTGTGTAGTAACCATGGACACGTGTGTGAACTATTGCCAGAATCATATATTATGGAAACGTGGACTCTTGTAGTCAACGTACAGAGAAATTTGCACAAATGGAAGTCCAGACCTCAAAGGACATTAATTATGGACCACAGACAAGAGTTAGACCCAGGTAACCTTTTTGACTGTAAAGCTCAGGACGATACAAATTCTTCATCCAGCTTCTTGAAAGACATTATTGAGGTAATGGCTGCATCGCAAGCATCCTACAGGGAAAAATTATCTTCTGATCACACAGAAGAAGTAGCACATGGCACAGTATTGGGGAAAGTGGATGAAAAATTTATCAGTGGGAGCCCCTCTAAGCTGAAAGCATTTGGGCGTGGCACAAGCCAGCACACATTGGATGAGAATGCTGGGAAAAGTGAAAATGATGTCATAGCTGAAAAAGTGGTTGAGATTGAGAAGGTGCTCCATGTCACCATGGCAACAATTGTCAGTGTAGCTGATACTGCCCAATTGCAGAGGATGATGGTTCAAGTTGTTGAGCAAGTGGTAAGTACCAGTGCTGTCCCTGACTTCCAAAACATTGATTTTCACCATTTTTTTTTTTATGGTCAAAACTACTGGAAGGTCCTTTCCTCAGGTTATTTTCCCCAAAGTTGCAGTAAAATTTTAATGTGGCTGTGTTCTAGGGTCTATGGTGCAGCCACAATGCACACTGTGTACCCTGGCTGCACCACAGACCCTGATTTTGTAGGCTGGGCAGAATTCTGGCTTGATCAGAAGGACTTGGTGCTTGTTAGGAAGAGTTGTAAATGGTCGCCTGATGGTGGTGCTGTCATAAAAAAAGTACAACCAGTGAAAATGTGCAAATCTGCAAATCAGTCCACTAACTGTTGGAAAGCACTCGTGTTTCTCTTCCAATGACATCACAGTAAGCCTTATCCATCTGGCTGACAGACCGGTCCCCCACCAAACTCCGCTTCTGCCATGCATCCATACTCTGCCATCACTGTCAATTTTTATCACAATTTTTGGGACAAAATAGTCTGAGGGAAGGACTTCTCCAAGTCTATGAAAAGCATTAAATTTTAGAAAACTTAAACTTGACAAAACACATGTACTACTGGTCAGTTCATGTCCATAGGATTTGCCCTATGGGATGTATGTTTGATTTTGATGCTACCCCCCTCCCTTTGCTCATGTCGGTTGGGCTGGCAGTCAGAAGGGAGACTATGGTTTCTTCACCATATGAAACTTAAGAAGTTTTTGAGATAGGTCTTTGATAGTGTCCAAGTATATACTTCTATATAAGGGCTAGGTGAAATATGAAGGTGGTTGACCTTGACCCTATTTCCCACAGTCACAGAGGTACCGTTGTAAATTTTGGTTTCCGCATGATAACTAGCAAAGTTTTTATGATAGGACCTGTATATTGCACGGGATTGTAGTCCCCATCCAGAGCTGAGTCAAGATTGAGGATGGGTGACCTTGACTTAAGTTCAGAGGTCAGAAGGGCACTTTGGTGAACTTTGTTTCTGCATTGTTACTCTGAATTTAAGTTATGACTTCAATATTACACATGGTATTTAAGTCCTCAATTAGGGCTTGGTGAGCTAGAAGATGGATGACCTTGATCAAATTGCCTAGGTCACCACACAGAGTCTTATTAGTGGCCTTGGTTTTGGTATGATTACTTAAGATGTTTTTTAAATAGGGCTTTCATACTGCACAGGAATATAGCCTTTTATAAGAACCAGGTCAGGTTTTGAATGGGTAACCTCAAGTCAATTCCGAAGGTCACAGAGCCACATTACTAAATTTGACTTCTGCTTACTCACTGCAGAATTTGTTGAACCAGAGCTTTTATGTAGATGATTATAGTCTTTTATTAGGGCTAGATCAGCTGCGAAGAATGGTAACCTTGACCTAATTTTCAAGATCACAAGGTCATTTTAGTGTTTGGTTTCAGCATCTTAACGCAGAATTTAACCTGCATGTTTATAGTCTTCTATAAGGCCAAGATCTACTTCAAAGAGGGCTGACCTTGACCTAATTTCCAAGGTCACAAGGCCACTTTTGTGAATTTGATTTCTGCATCCTAATTTCACCTGGGATCAACATTGTAAATGATAATAGTCCTCTATAAGTGATAAGGGCTTAGCAAAGTTAGCACCCAGTTGACCTAATTCTATGGGTCATCCCACAGAGCCATTTTAGTGAACTGGGGATGGTGAGCTTAACAATTAAAATGGTTTCTTTTAATAATGCAAGAATGGCTGTACCCACTTATTTTAAACTTGTTAAGCTGGTTTATCATGGAAATTAGATGACCTGTTTTGAATAAGGGGTCAACTACAGTAAAACCTGTTTTGAGAGACCACCCCTAGGACTGGCCAAAAAGTGGTCACGTAGAGCAGGTGGTCTCTTAATCAAGATGCAATAACATGGGAATGATGGCAAAAAGGACATGGTAAACATGGTCTGAAGAGGCAGGTGGCCTTTCCTCACAGTGGTCTCTCCAAACAGGTTTCACTGTATAAGGACTACATCAGGTTTGCAAATTTATCACGTGCATCCACTTCCCAAGGTCATGAGTGTCCCGTGTGGCACTATCAACAGGGGGAAATTAGGGCAAACAACAATGGTGGGGGGGGGTATCTATGTTTTACAAGCAAAATGTCTTGTTTACATAGGCTAAACCTGATTATCACAAATATAGAAAGAAGAAAGTTATTGATACGTGAAATGTGCACTTGGAAATATTTACAGCATAAAATAGAACACTCTCAGTTCTTTGCTACATGCAGCCAGGATTTTGTACATTATGTACATATTTACGTGTATTGTAACCAGTCTCTGTCAGTTTTGTCAAATTTGGCAATTCTTTATGCCTTGTATTAAAGTACATGTCATGGTGAATGCTATTACGGGTTTGAATAATGACCCAGAACTAATATAACTAAATGATGTCATTTTAATCAGTGAATTTTTGTTGTAAAAATCAAAGGTGCATATTGCTATGAAAAGCAAATTTTGATTGTATTTTTAAACAGTATGTACAATTTACTGTGTAAGACACACATATGTAATGGATCTATTATATTTTACCAGGCTTTGATTGAAAATGGTTTAATACAAAATTTGAGTAAAATCAACACCATCACAGTAAATATGCTGCAAAAATGATGCTCTATAAGTTACCATGGCACCCACATAAGACACTCTGAATGCGGAAGCAATGGTAAGGTATATGTTTGTGTCAGTCTGCACATAGCCAGACCTGATGTGAAGGTGTTTTAGTATGCCTGAATCTGTTGCTTTAACTCATTCCATACTATGGTAACAGGCCTTGGTCAGTGGTTCTGGTACTGCCCTTGCGGCAGCTGCAGCATGACTTGCCAGGCAGTGCCAGAACCACTGACTGAAGACTATAAGCATATTGGTACTTGAATGAAAGCTCTTTTCATGAAGAATTTAAATATGCAATTGTCATCTTAAATCTAGGTAAATATACAGAAAAATCAGGGACTGGTATGAAGTGAGTTAACTCAAAAAGTGACAACGCGAGAGAGAAGAGTCTGATTTATAGCAAAAGGTACTGTCATCTCTGAAAGTCTTCTATTTTTGTTTGTTTTTCGTTTCCAAGAAAATACATGTGGCACTCAGGGACCCTGGTCAAACAACAAGTGCACTACAAGTGTGGCAGAGGCTGCTTCAGATGAACTACGAAGAGGAACATTTGAAACTATTGAATGGAATTGCTCAAACTGTAAGTTGCCCACAAGATCATGAATTGCACAAGCTAGAGACAGATTATCGCAAGGTTTTAACATTTTTAATCTTATAGCATCAGAGTTTGAAATAAACTTGAGTCAGTCTATGTATGTCACCCAATGTGTGCCGAGAAAAGCTGTTGACTCAGTCCAAAATGTGGCACTGAAAGAGTTAACTCTTTTATGAAACAAAGTATGCATTAAGATCAACTGCAAGGCTAAAATATCACGGCAAATAGAGTTTTCAGAACTGACAGCAAAATTATTATTTGACCAAATTGACTAGATTGGGTCAGACCAGCATGTCTGTGGATACCATACAGAATACAGACTTCAGTAATTTTATGATGCTCACACGTGCAATTGCTGCCAATACATATACTTTTTATAAGAGAGAGAGAGAGAGAGAGAGAGAGAGAGAGAGAGAGAGAGAGAGAGAGAGAGAGAGAGAGAGAGAGAGAGAGAGAGAGAGAGAGAGAGAGAGAGAGAGAGAGAGAGAGAGAGAGAGAGAGAGAGAGAGAGAGAGAGAGAGAGAGAGAGAGAGAGAGAGAGAGATTAAAACTTTTGGTAGTATAAAAATTTAAAGTTGATTTGAAGACTACACATTGTAGACCACCTGTTAATTCGATTTATCCCTGCATTGTGATTTGCTGTGCTGCCTCAGCCTGCTACTTGTAGCAGATCCCTCATTCAAACCTCCATTCAAGGTGACAGATCCTAATGTAACGGATCAGTGTCAGCATTGGTCGATAGTGGGGAATGACTTCACTCATTGCGTTTGTAACTTATTAATGAGACACTTTTACTATTGCTAGCATTGTCTGCGCTGTGCACTCCATAGTATAGGATAATTGGCATGGACAGAGAACATGTACAGTGCTCCCTCTTTATAACGCTGGTGTTGGGGTCCAAAGAGCAGGCCGTATCATAGCAAAACTGCCTTATTTACATAGAGACCTTTAACATACGCTGTAGAAGTACAGTAAAACCTCCCTGTACCGAACACCCTTGAGACCAGAAAAAAGTGTTCGGTATAGTGAGGTGTTCAGTATAGGGAGGTTTGCTTACATTGGAAGTATATATTTGGGACCGAGAAATGGTGTTTAATATAGAGGTGTTCAGTTACGGAGGTGTTCGGTTAGAGAGGTTTTACTGTAATGGGAAAAGTATTTCAGTGGGAGCCATGGTACCCACCGTGTTGTATCAGAAACTGCCTTGTAATGAGGGGTGTTATAAAGAGGGAGCACTGTATGATATTGGGCAACGTTTAGTTATTGTATGTTTACTTGCAGTTACTTCGCTGATGATGCAAAAGTATGAAATTAAAGTCATAAGAAAATGTTGAAACTATTACAGTCCACAATTTAGGATATTAATGGACATGAACAGAGAACATGTATGATATTGGGCAGTGTTTAGTTATTGTGTGTTTATTTGCAGTCACTTCACTGATGATGCAAAAGTAAGAAATTAAAGTCATTAGAAAATATTGAAACAATTAGAGTGTCAAGCTTTAAATTTAGGTTCTGTAAAGTTACTTAACTTCTCCATGTTTTTAATTTTCACTTATTTTGCTGATCAGACAAAAGTGTGAAAAAAATAACACAATGAAGTGGTATTTCAACATAGGTTTCAATATAAAGTATGTCCAAATAGTGAAATCTCTAGCTTAATTCCTGCCATGAAAAAAGTGAAAATTTACACATATGAACATAAGCACATTTACAGTACTATGAAAACGTACAGTCACTTGTTAAAAGACTAGTACATGTACATGTATGAAAAGGAGACTATACTTTGATATTATTCTTTTGGCTAGATGTTAATCCAACTGCAGGCAGTGGTACAGGAATGTAATGGGATGAGGGACCAGTACAACAGAACTGAGATGGTGTCCATGGCTCTACAGGTCCAGGCTGACATGTTGGCATCGTCACTTGTAAGTCCCAGTTAGGACAACTCCGTGCCCTGTGTGCAAAAAACTTTCGACCTGTCCATGTAGAATAATCAGATTAGCTGCTATTCAATCTTTGGCCCTTCCCTGTTGACAGCAACTGAATAAGACTAGATTAACTTCAGCAGCCCAACTGGGTCAGGTTTGGTGTAATACTCCACACCCAGAATGAGGAAAGATGTTGCCCTGGAGTACATCATCCTTGCAGGTCTCCAAATGTCCACATTTTTCATTTAGCATGTGTAACTCTTTGGATGCTAAGTTCCACTTAAGTCAAGCTTCTTAAGAGGAGCTACTCTCAATTATGATATTATGCGGCAGACAATGGTGGCGGCGCCGCCAGTGACCGCCGCACTGGCGTGCAGTGGGGGCCCCGCCGCCAGTGACCGCTGTTCTTGGTGGACAATGGCGGCATCGCCGCCTGTGACCTCCGTTCCTGGCGGACAACGGCGGCATCGCCGCCAGTGACCGCAGTTTTCCACGGAAGGTGTCCATATGCCGCCAAATCTGTCCAGTAGTGATAAAGACTCTAAATTCATAATCCTTGTGAAGAGACCTTTCATTCAAGTGCCAGAATACCTATATTACCAGAGAACATAATGGTCTGAGTTAACAGCTTTCCTCAGTGCACTGTGGGTGCATTGTGCCCAAAGTGAGGCGAGGAAGGCTGTTGACTTGGTACGAAGCTGGGCACGGAAAGAGTTCAAATGTCTCCTATAAATGGTAAATTAAAGGAAAATGGTTGATGCAGTTTTCATTTTACATCCAGATACTTTATGTCAACTTGAGCCGGACAGACTTACATGTAAATATAAGCATATGTTATATCTGTTTTTTGCCACGGCTACAGTAACAACATTTCACAACATTTGGATTAGATATAATATGCACATATTATTATTATTATTGTTATTATTATTATGATTATTATTATTTTTGTCTCGCCAGCAGAAGCTGTTGGCGAGACTAAGCAGTCACTTTCCGGACATCCATCTGTCAACAAAAAACTTTGGAGTGGCTTGAATTACGTTGGCTAGACATTCATGCCCCCGGGCATGACTCTGGTTATTATTATTGTCATCATCATCATCATCATTATCATTATCATTATTATTATTTCTTACTGAAAAGTATGCATTTTGGAAGGACTATAAAATTAATGCAGTACACAATACATTTATGAGACAGTCATTTAGATTCATATATAACAGTTTATTAGTTTAGCTTTAAAAACTGCTTGTTCCAGTTGCTGTGGTCACCACAAAATGTGGCCCTGTGTCTGCACAGCTGCCAGGCTGCCCCTCTCTCAGGCCAACCACTTCAACACCTGGTTTCCATTTACCATGGTATATATGAGGTGCTCAATGCTGCCCTGGTGCATCATGGGAATACGGTCCACAATTTTATCCCAGCATTCATCAGTGCTTTTAAACATATCCTTGTTCATGTTGATGAAGATTGTTTTTGTGACTTTATATGATTTTTTGTTTGTTGTCCTGAGATAAAGTGTCATGTTACGTTGAAAGTTTGACTTGGCCAATTCAAATTTTTAAATTGGTCATTTGCAAATTTATGAATATATTACAAGTGTGTGTGTTGTAGAAAATATGAGTAGGAAGTCAGACATTGCTGTCAGTTAGCATTCACTGATAGATGTTCAGAAGAATATTATTACTACAGGACTACAAATTCTGGAACACACATGTTGTTTGGTGAATGACTCCCACAGCTTATATTGGCACGTTGGTGTGCAGCCAAATATTTACCTGTGCAGATACCCGGAATTTATTTTTGCCTGCCCCTGTCATAGGGCATTGAATGCAAAATTCTTTTTTATTTTGTTTTGTGTCCTCAGTTTGTTTGTTTTAATCTGGCAAAAATGGTTCATTTGTGAGCAATGGTTGAACTTCAAACAACATGTTTATTTCCCAAAATTTAGCAAGTAAATAACCACAAACTTCATTTGAAGAGAGACTTACATGACAAGAAGACTGAAATTAACATGCATCTTTCATTTGATGTTGCACAGGAGCAGACCACTGTGTGCCGTAGCGTCTCATACCAATATTATTGTGGCCTCACTATAAATACCAAGTTCTCAAGATTTTCCCAGTGTCTTTTGAGTTTCAGGGGAAACCAAATGCACTGCACTTTACCTATTCTGCTGGCTTCTTGCCTTGTCTTTTAGTTTATACATTAATATTGTTCATGTAACTTGGTGAATGCTGGAATTGGTCATTTCTCGACATTATACATACTATGTGGAGCTTTCTACACGAGAGCTAGACTAAAGCCACCCACATTTTTGTGATTCCTTTTATATTTAAATGCATTTTTATGGAAAAAAGGCATTTCAGACTTGTTGCTGTAAAAAACAGAAATTTGCCATGTTGGGTGTAAATGCCTCAAATTCTGTTGATTGAATAATGTATGTGTACTCATACAGTACAATTGTGTACCTATACGAGGCTGATGATTGTGTCAATGAGGATAGCTGAAAACAGCAACAAGGTCTGGAAGGGTAAGAAAGGATCAGGAAATGTGTTAAAATCAAGAAAGAAACCCACTGAAATGATTCTGCCATTTGTAATTCTCTTCCGGCATTAACTGTAAGACACATCAGACGGTAACTTTGACTGCGAATCTCTGAGGTTTCTGTCGTAACCGTGGGAGAATTTTTGCCTTCAGAATGCCCTTTTGTTGCAATTTGTCATAGTGTTTATTCAACAAATGGAATATGGGGTCATTGAATATGTGTTGCGCCTATACACTTGCACACACAGTCTTTCCTTTAGTGGAATATGGGATAATGGAATGGAAGTCTTTGTCATCTCTGGCAGGAAAGGACACAGATTCTCAAGTGCATGTATCGGGATTTTCAAGATCAGAAGATTGTTTTTTTTAAAAATATTATTATTGCTTGAAGAGCTATAGGTGTTCAGATTTTCATGAAAACTTATTTAGTTCATGTGTACATGTATTGTTATCCTTGACTTGTGTACGGCTCATTGTGGCAGCCATCTTGGAAGGTCACCAAGGTCATGATAGGAATGAGGTTGAAGTGCATGACCTCTGTGGATGTGCTCACTTGGTAGACAGGTAAGTCAATTATAGTAATTCTTTTAACACATTACCTTTAAATAATCTGTTTTCTTTATTCTTTTTTTCTTTTTGTACAAGTTTTGTCTTAAAACCTGGTTTTTCAACTTTGTAATTTATCCCCATCTATTAACACAGACTGGGTTACACAAGTGATAGTCTGCTAACCCCTCCACCACGAAGGAGTTGTCAACCTCATAACAGAGTATGTCTTAGCAGGAAAAATTTATCCTTACATGATTTAAATTCATAGAAGTGATACAAAGGGTCATTCTGGATGAAAAATATCAGCAAAACAAGGACAATCAGAGCCATAAATCTTGAAAAACGACGAGGAACACCAGTCGTGGAAAATTTTGACAGCTAAACATTTCATTTGATATGCAATTGGACTTTTGATTTCAAGATTATTCTCCTCTCGCAGCTAAAAGAGCCCACCCAGGAAGTAAAAAGTGGCCCACTTTTTCAGCCCACTTTCTAGTACCTTTTGAGTGTACTGCAATCAACAGGCCTCTTACAAGTTGCCTGGAAGCCTCTGTCAGACCAATAGTATATAAATAGCGTAAACAAACATAAGGGAGCTACCAAAGCTAAATCTTGACCAGAATTTAATAGCTTTTGATGTACAAGTGGGAAGAGCTACATTCGATTATTCAGGAGTGTCACAATCATGTTTTGTGCAGTGAAACCTCATTATAACGACACTCAAATATCTGAAATACTCAATATAATTACACAAATTTTCATGGGAAAAAGTTCATTTTCTTTGTTATTTGATTCATTTATCTGACATATTCAGGTATCTGACACTTTTTTAGGAAACAAATAGTGTCATTATAATGAGTTTTCACTGTATCTTGTTTTCGGTGAATATTTGCAGGATGTGTGGCCTGATAAGTGCACATCACATAGACTTCAACAAAGTGGCGGCTTATCTGGTGGCTGACTATGTCAGTGAGGTTCAGAAGGTCACCCTTCTGCCAGCAGTAAAGGTAAAACCATTAAGCTCAAAATTTTTACCGGAATTTTTTGTCTGTTATTCTTACTGATGTAGATAATAGACCGCCCTCTTGTATCTTGGCATTTGGAAACAATGCGCAGTTTGCCAGTGGGTCAGCCCTGTCCAGTAAAAATCATGGTAATCATACTGGGCTGGGGCCAGCTGTTTAGCCAATTAGTCATAGGCTTATGCATGTGGAGTTTGGCGGAAAGAACTTTTAACCTTTCAGCCAAATTGGTGAAAAATGTTTGTTACTCTGAAGTGTCAAAATTAGTTTTTTCTGTTCAATAATTGAACTGCCACCTTATAGATGAAAAAATGCTTGAAGATGTGAGCTGCCCGTAGCTAATAAAATTTGAGTTTGGCTAAAAGATTTAAGTGATTTTATCAAAGTTGGCCAACAAAATAAAATCCCTAGTGCAAGCCCAGTTTGTAATATGATAAAACATTTCTTAACCCTTCCCCCTTAAACCTGCCAAAACTGGCTGGTGGTCAAATGTCGTCTGCTTCAGTGTTTTCAGCTAATTTCCACAGTAATGAAAAACAATTTTGACTGGGAATGGTAGATGAACCCTATCAAGATCACATGCCCCAGGTTAAAAACTTT
This sequence comes from Hermodice carunculata, assembly GCA_964020975.1. NCBI lineage: Eukaryota > Metazoa > Annelida > Polychaeta > Eunicida > Amphinomidae > Hermodice > Hermodice carunculata. The sequence continues at coordinate 57,117,803 of OZ026623.1, read as the reverse complement.
TCTTGGGTGTCAATTCAAGGGGGAAAGGGTTAAATGACAACTGCAAGGAGAGACTGTCTTCATTCAAAGACCACCTTTCCTGGATACTTTGCTTAGTACTTTTCATCTTCTTTTTACCTCCAATGAAAGACCACCTGTCTTGAGAGACTGCACTTCTGTGGTACCTGGGGGTGGTCCTTCAAGCCAGGTTTCCCTGTGCACTATACATGTACAACGTACTGGTTTGGTATTCAGTTTGTTTTATTGCTGACTGCATTTTCCAGGCTTCGCATTTGAGGAGTGCGGTTTTTCACTCGCCTTAAAAGCTCACCTAAAATAATTGAAGTGAGCTCCTACAAGCACTCCTCAATCTTGCATTTAAGTACTCTGACTATAGCAATAGCTCACCTACAGCTCACCTAGAATGATTTGAGGGGAGCTTTTTTCGGCTAACCAACAATTTTAGGCCTGATTTTCCACACTGTATGTTGCTACCCTCCTATACATTTTTCCATATACTTTATGCAGAAATGAATAGGTTGAGCTATCAAGAACAGCACATATAGCACTCGTGTATTGCACATGTTCATGCAGTTGTCACTTACACCTAGAGAAGAGTTAGCACGAAGCAGTTAGCCTGTATCTCTCTGCTTGTGTTTTTGCTTCCCTGACGATTCCATCCATTGTGTTGCAGCGTGCTCTGTTGCCTGGGATCTACAAGCTGCTGGACATCTGTGATGAGTTTGCTATTGCTCAGCTTCACACTGTGCTGAGTCCTGGCGTCAGGGAGATCTTTAAGACTATTTATGCAGACTATACAAAATACCACAAGTACTCTGGCCGAGTATGAGACACAGAGGAGACTTGGTGTTAGGGAGATCATGCGTGTAAAATAAAGATAAATAATTATGATTTATCAGTACATGTACACAATGTATGCATGACAACAGTACTTCTTTTGACGGACACACCCAAGGACAGGTCCAACACTCCTCACTATGGTGGCCCAACCAGATACACAGTTATGCTGAAGAAATAGCTGTATTCATTGGACAGTTGGGATCTTTCACACCAGGTGGCGTGTCATTGGGCCAGTGTTTCAAGACTGGGCACAGCAGATTGACAGTAAAAACATTACACTCACTCGTACACACAAAAATGAAAGAAAACGTTGGACTGCTACCCACTTGTGGTAAATTTCTAGAAGGTATTGAGCAAAGTATAGACACAGGTTACATGTTTGATTTCATAATCCATATGCATACAAGATTATGTAAGTCACATGGAAGGTCAGTGTGCAAGAGTTGTAACTCCACTACTTATTTCTAATGCATGATGGTAAATTACAAAAATCTAAAGTGACTAATCAATGAAATTACTAAAGTGTCTGTGAAATTAAATATGTTGATGATACATTGCGACAGCAGAAGTCCACAAGTTTTCAGCAGAGCTGCATAGACCCAAGTTGAAATTTTCAACTTCAGATTACCCATAAAATGAGCATTTGTTGAAATACCAATATGCCTGGGCTGAAGTTGCTGGATTTTGCAGTGGTCAGCAAGTCAAGCGGCAGGTGTACAGCAGCTGCAGTATGATTTGCCAGGCAGTTCAAACTAAAAACCTGAGAACAAGGCCTTGACTTCTGAAGTATGCAAAGAGTTAAAATGTTATCACCACCATTGCTTTGGGCACATTCTATGTGGATGTGTTGCTGGTGGAGTGGTCACATATATGATTATAAATGATACACATAAATGGCTTTTAAGTTTGGTTGATTGTTGTTGATGAGTTGCTATTAGACAATTCTCCACGACCACATTTGTTTTGCCCCTGATCATGAAGGTAGGGTGGGGTTTATGTAAATCATTTTTGTTTATCCATTGGAAAGAATTGCATGTGGTGTTTTTGTACTAAACAGAAGTATTTAGCAATCCTCATAAGTGAAAACTTGTCTCGGAGAGTGATTAAAAAGAGAAAGGAACTGTGGCCCAAGAGGAATATAGCTTACGTATCCTTTGATAAGCTTGTTGTAAAACCTCCCCAACAATAAACTGATTATCTCATGTTGAACTATTTAACAAAATGTGAAATCTGTCACAAAAAGTTCCAAAAACATTAGTATTTTCTCAAATGTACAATTTGTGATGGACTATACCATTTGAACTGTACCTCACACAATAGACTGGATTATGAGTTTATTGAAAAAGATGTGTGGAGCTGCAAACTCTGTAACCAAAGTATTTTTCCATATAATCATTATGATGATGACAATGACTTTCTTACTGCCTTAGCAAATTTCTTCTGTGAAAAGACATACTTGGATTTCCAGAAACTGAACGAGAAAATATTCTCCCCTTTTGAGCTAAATGATGAAAAGGTGAACAATCCCTTATATGCAAATGACCCAGACTTTCAAAATTTCAGTGATGTATGCTCTAATTCCTTTTCAGATAGCTCCTACTATACAGAAGACCATTTTAATGAGTTAAATAATGAAAGGGCCGTTTCCCAACTTTCCCTATTGAACTTAAATATACATGTATGATCTCTACAGTTCAATTTTACTCCCCTTGAACCCTACTTAGAAGCATTGAGCCCAAATTTTAGTGTCATTGCACTAACAGAAACCTGGTTGAATGAAACTAACGTGGATCTATTTAGTTTGGATGGCTATACACACTTTGCCCAAACCAGACCCTATAAAAGGGAGGTGGTGTTTCTCTATTTCTTAAAGAACATCTGCAGGTGCATGAACGGAATGATCTGAATTTGAATCACCACCTATATGAGTCACTTTTTATTTAAGTTGAAAATATACTGAAAGGAAATGAGCAAAATGTAATTGTAGGTGTTGTATATCGCCCTCCAAACACCAGTGTCACAGATTTGAATGACTATATGAAAGATGCTATGGAAAAGCTTACAAATAAGGAGAAAAGAATATGCTATCTAATGGGTGATTTCAACATTGATCTCATAAAACACGACAGTCATATAAGTACAAATGAATTTTGGGATATAATGTATGCAAACTCATTTATTCCCCTCAAAAAACGGCCAACAAGAGTCACATCCACCTCAGCAACACTGATTGATAATATCTTTACAAATGACTATGGTGAAGAAAGTTCTGCATCTAGTGGAATCTTGTTCTGTGATATAAATGACCACTTCTCAGTATTCCATATTGCAATGCATGAAGAAATCACCAAGAAGCCCATTATTAAGACAATAAAAGAATTATCAACCATTCAACTCTTTTGAAATTAAAGCAGTCACTTCAACAAATTGATTGGAGCAGAATGACTGGCGCCACCCGTGCACAGTCTGCGTACTCAAAATTTCATGAATCATTTTCCTATCATTATAATAAATACATTTTAAAGGTCGAATACAAATTCAGATTAGAAAAATATAAGTCATGGATATCAGCATGTTTACTAAAATCTATAAAACATAAACATGAACTATACATTCAATCTCTAAACGGCAACATAGATAAAAGAATATACACTGTGTATAAAAATAAATTGAATCACCTACTTCGTATCTCTAAACGTCAATATTATATAAGCCTAATGGAACAAATTAAAAACAATTTATTTAAGTCTTGGAGAATTATAAAACAAATTATAAATAAAGGAAAAACAATGTAACCTCAAACTCTCAATTTATACATGATGGTAAACTTATTGAAAATTCACATGATATAGAAAACTCATTTAGTGATAATTTATCAATGTAGGACCGACACTGGCTCACAAAATACCACAAATAAAAGTGGAAGCGAATACTTGTCTGTAGTAATGCCCAAATCATTATTTTTATCCCATGTAATGGAGCAGGAAATTACGTCGTTAATTACCATGTTGAATCATACTAGTCCAGGTTGGGACGAGGCTGATAGTGGGGTTATCAAAGAAGTAGCTATAGGCATTACAGAACCCTTAACATATATTATTAACCGATCTATAATTACAGGTCAAATTCCGTCAGAGCTCAAATTGGCTAAAGTTACCCCTATTTTCAAAGCTGGAGACGCTAAAACATTCTCCAATTATAGGCCTGTCTCAGTGTTTCCAATATTTTCAAAACTACTGGAAAGAGTGATATATAAACGCCTAAGTACATTCCTTAATGAAAACAAAATATTATATGACAATCAGAGTGGATTTCGGGAAGGTTATTCCACTGAATTTGTACTCACGCTGTTTTTAGACAAGGTCACAAACTCATTTGAAAATAAAGAATTTGTAATTGGAATATTTTTGGATCTATCCAAAGTGTCCGACACTATTAAGACACAAAATTTTATTGGAAAAATTAGAATCTTATGGAATTTGGGGTATTGCGTTTACCTGGTTTAGCAATCATATATCTAATAGAAGTCAATATGTAATCTATAATGGAGAATGTTTTGCTCATCAAACTTTGAAATGCGGTGTACCACAAGGTTCAATTTTAGGACCATTGATATTTTTACTTTATATTAATAATTTATATCTTGTATCAGATAAATTATTTTCTCTTCTGTTTGCACACGATACCACCTTTCTCATTACACGGAAAAATCCTGAACAAGTAAATGAGTTATTAAACAAGGAAATGGGGAAAATATCACAATGGTTCAAAATGAACCAATTATCTGTGAACTTAAAAAAAAAAACAATTATATGTTATTCCATTCATTCAGCAAATCAAAATTTACAAATATTCAATTTCAAATTTGGATTGAAGATAACAAAATAGAGCAGGTTAAGGTAACAAAACTTTTTAGTGTGCTAATTGACGAAAATCTTAACTGGAAACGACGTATTGAATACACTGCCAATAAAATAGCAAAAGCCGTTGGAATTATGCTTAAAGCAAGACCTTATTAGTGTAGAAAAACTTAAGTTAATATCTATTACATATTTGCCTATCCATATTTTACTTATTGCAGCATATTATGGTCCTCTACTTACTCTTCAAATTTAAAAATATTAGAACGTCTCCAAAAGAAGATAATCAGAATAATAGCTTTCTCCCATCCTCAATCCCATAGTTTTCCATTATTCAATTCCTTAAATATAATGCCCTTTCCAAAAATTAATGTTCATCTTACAGGTATATTCATTCATAAGCATAAAACTAACAAGTTACCAATAATCTTCCATATTTTTTCACATTTAATACAGGGATACACACACATAATACAAGATAAAAAAATAAATATCATGTAAAAACTGTCAAATTCAATAGGTCAAAATTTAGCATAAAATATCGTGGACCAACAGTTTGGAACAATTTACCAGGATTTCTAACAGACATCCCCAATAACAATTTATTCAAAAAGAAATATAATATGTTTTTGTAAACAACTTAGAACATTATGTAAAGGATTGCAAATAAACATTAGTATGTGTTTTTTCCACTTGTTATGAAATACAACTAACAATATTACGTGAAGGATTGTAAAAGATATTAATAAACATGTATTTTTTTTCACTTGTTATCATGTACAGGTGCATTGTAAAATTGTTAGATTAATTTTTATACTGTGTTTGCAGAACTAATTATATTGACTTTATTGTAGTAGGGACCCATAAGCCTGTAAAGGTTTCTTATGTCCCTGCCACAGATTATATGTTAAATTACATATATGTGTACTAACGATTTTGTAATATGACAATTTTGTATTTATTTTTTACTTCGATGTATTGTTATGATATGTGGCAATAAACATTCAAAATCTAAAATTTAGATGGCAGATAGACCTTGCGTAGTAGTAGTAGTAGTAGTAGTTTATTGACTACTGTAAATTGCTTTAATTTCGCTGTGCTCTTATTTTTGCTTATTTCACTGATGGCACAAAACTGAAAATGAAAAACACAGTGGAATACTATTTTAACATAATTTGAATAGGAATTATGTCCAAAACAGTGAAATCAAAACTACAGTGAAATGTCAAAAATACAAAAACTATGAAAATTTATACACTTGAAAATAAAGAAATTTACAGTATAAATGTCAAAAACATACATGGACATTAACATGATTAAGGCATATAACAATCAATATGGAATAGATATGTATCAAAACAATAATCATATAACTTAATTTCATCAAGATTTAGTGTTGTTTGATATTTGCCTTTTGAAAGTTTTCTTGGCAAAATACTAGCCAAGATTGTAAAACACCCATCTGAAACTTATAGGCAGCATTTTTTAGCTCAGTTGACCTGAGGTCACAGAGCCTATATGAGCGCTCATGTCTGTCTCTCTGTCCATTGGTATTGGAAGATGAATGTTGATGCTTTGGTAACTCTGGAATCTCTTGGCTGTCATTGTTGGGTTTAATATTTATGAATATGGGTCATGTTTTCTACATAACTGTATCATACTAGACACGTCCGCAAACTTTTGCTCGTTAGCACAATACCATCCACAGTTTTCAAGTAAGCCCAATATAACTTTCAGGACTTCTACGGTGTATGAAAATCTACGTCCAATTTGATATTGGTGGCATCACATATTATGCAATATCGAGGTCAGAATGTGAAAATGTTGTGAACACTCTAGCATCTTTAATTTCAGGCAGATCTTCACCGAATTTGGTAGGATTGTGGGGAGGTCCAAGTCTAAGTCGCTAATGATACTAGTAGTGCCACCTATAATTTGACTGAAATTATTATCCAAAATGTGTTTTAAGATGTAACACTTCATATTTGGAAAAGTAATTGAATTAGACTTGCCAAATTTATCTGATATAGAGACCATGTTCGATTTAGAATGTTACATAAAAGCAGTGACCTTGCCCAACGTTTTGTTACGGTAGGTCACTATGCCTGTAAAGTTGAAAGAGACAATTTTGAAAATGGCTGGGTGTAGCTTGGACATCAATCGAAAAGAGAATTGAGCCTTCAGATAAAAATTGCACTTTAATACATTGTACACAGAACTGTAAATGGTGACCAACTTTTTGTGTCATTAAGGCCCAGTAATTATGGAGTTTGATGCTTGTCCAAATATATTATTTTTCTTCAATAACTTGAAAAGTTTATTACCCGATTCTAGCAAACAGACCATGCATGGAAAGCTTGATGTAGGGCACATATTTTGAGCATATTATTTTTTTTAAGAGTTAAAAGTCAAGGTCAAATGGCCAGTTTGAATATAGGGGTCGTAACCGGAATGCGCTGCACCCCATAATTTTTAGTTAGGCCCATGTAATGTTTAAAAGTTACAAAGTGTATGAAAAGCTTTTTCCATGTTAATGTTGGTGGCTCTTCCTATGGTATTATATAATATACAGGTGAAAATGTGAAAATCTTGTGAACATGATATCGTCCACAGTTTTTCAAGTTAGCCCAAAGTAAATTTCAGGACTTCTAGGGTGTATGGAAATCTAGGTCCCTTTCGATATTGGTGGCGCCACCTACAATGTTATGCAATATAGGTGGTCAAAATTTAAAAATCTTGCGAACTGAAAATAAAAACACAGTGGAATACTATTTTAACATAATTTGAATGGGAATTATGTCATTTTTAATTTATGCGGGATCTTCACAAAATTTGCTGGGTTTGTGGGGAAGAGTCAAAGTCTAAGTTGCTAATGACTCTATTGCCCCCCCCCCCCCAATTATTTGACAGAAATTATGAGCAAATATGTGTTTTAAGATTCCATATTTGGACAAGTGATTAGATTAGACTTGCCAAATTTACAGTATATACAGACCATGTTTAGTGCTAGAACATAATGTAATGTAAGAGGCCTTGACCTATTTTTGTGAGGTCACCGTGCCTGGAAAGTTGAAAGAGATGATTTTGTGCTTGGCATGTGCAACACTATCCATCACAGAAATTGCACAAATAAGCTATGATTACATGTGGAGCTGAGAACCATCTGGTGGACAAATCAGACACTAAATTCACATGAGCTTATATGTTCAGAGGCCACTTGAGACTCACAACTTTGAAATGAAGATAATAGGTGCAATATAGCCATGGTGCCAGCAGAGCATTAGGCCCATGGGTCTCCTGTTTAAATACTGGCGTATGTCGTGGGAGGAAAACACATACTTTTACTTGTGAAAATATAAGGTAACAGATCAGTAGAAACGCAGTGTGTTGCATTTTGGGAAAATGGGAATATGCAGGAGAGAGAGAGAGAGAGAGAGAGAGAGAGAGAAGAGAGAGAGAGAGAGAGAGAGAGAGAGAGAGAGAGAGAGAGAGAGAGAGAGAGAGAGAGAGAGATGAGAGAGAGAGAGAGAGAGAGAGAGAGAGAGAGAGAGAGAGGAGAGAGAGAGAGAGAGAGAGAGGAGGAGAGAGAACACATTAAAACTTTTGGTAGTATAAAAGTTTAAAGTTGATTTTTATAAGAGAAAGGAAAAGGAGAGAGAGAGAGAGAGAGAGAGAGAGAGAGAGAGAGAGAGAGAGAGAGAGAGAGAAGTATAATGCACTTTTATCTCAATACCATGTACTCGTGGGTTAAACTATTTGATGCATTTGAAACACTTTGCGAGAATGAAACGCAATTGGGCAAAGTATTTCAAAAGCATTCTGAAAGTGTTTAGTGCATTTTGTGTTTAGCTCAACACAGGTGGTACTGTACACTAGTGGCTACCATTGCTGCACAGTCATGCATTCAACCATTTTAGCTGGCGAGACTAAGCACTCGCTTTCCGTCTGTCCCACAGGAGGTTTTAGTATTATAAAAAACAAGAAACTTGGACAGTTGTTGCAAAGAGGACCAAACCATAGAGAAAGACATAGCATCAGCTCTAGGAAATTAAGGATAGAAGTCAACAAAGGATTAAATAACTTCAATGAGAATCAAAGTAACAAGATAGGAATCTGCAAGGAAGTATTTAATGAATGGAAAATCAGAATCATGGAGAAAGTTGATGAAAAAATCAAGTTCTTGAGGAATGCACCTCTTCAAAAATGGAGACAAATAAAACAAGAGCTTTAAGATAACAACTGCAGCAAAGAATTACTTGATCTGCATAACAAATTTGTCATAACACCTGTTGACATAGCACGTTATAACATTGCACTTACTTGCAAGACATACTATATCAACAACATACTGCAACAATTCAATAGTGAAACTTATCAGCAAGTAGAATCTATTGAAGCAATTATTGATGAACAAGTAGACAAGAACAATGTTTTGAAATTTGTTATACCAAATGAACACAGGAAATTACTGATAATCTATGCAATTGTCAAAATGCACAAGAAACCTGTCAAATTAAGGTATATTATGGCAGCAAAGAAGTGTGTTTCAAAACAAGTTGCTAAGAAGCTAACTAAAGTTCTGAAACTTGTCCAAAATTCCCACACTTATTATTGTGAAAGAGTTCATACACACACCAGAGTGGATAGAATGTGGATCACTGCAAGTACCACACATACATGTATCTTATGGAACGTAGAAAAGTTCAACAAGAAGGAAGAGTTATCACGAGTTATATCTTGCTGTTGATCAGCAAAAAGAGGTATGCCTTGTTTTCTTGGACATGAGCAAGGCTTTTGATAAGGTCTGGCACACTGGCTTACTTTACAAACCTGAGAAAAATGGAATTTGTGGGGATCTATTGAGATGGTTTTCTAGTTATCATTCAAATAATCAGCAACGTGTTGTGATTCAAGGACAATTTTCTAGCTGGGGAACAGTGAATGCTGGAGTTCCACAAGGCCCTGTACTAGGACCTCTTCTCTTTTCAATCTATATTAATGATATCGTTGACCTTGTCAGCTGTAATATGAAGTTATTTGCCGATGACACATCTATTTATTTAACAATGGACGATCCTGCAACTGCTAGTGAAACTATAAATTCGGATCTTGCATCTATTGACGAATGGGCAAACGACTGGTTAATTACCTTTAATGCCCATTAAACAGACAGTATGCTAATTACAGAGTCAGAATCAGAGTCAGAGTCAGAATTCTTTTATTTGACAGAAAGTACAGGTAAATAAGCATTACAAACAGTATGTAATAATTATTGAAAGATATAAGTCCGTGCTATTGTTTGCAGAAATGTGAACAAAAAACTGTCAGGATTACTCCAGTTAAGGACGGCTTGTCCGCTAACACTGGGGCCACCTTGGATCAAGAGAGACACAATTACAAAATATTTATACTGCAAATGAAGTCCTAGATTTAATGTACTGAATATATGAAGACAGATGACAAGAAGATATACACAGGATATTGAATTAGTAGACATATAATTAAGCATAAACAGAGACAAGCTATTCAATTATCACATACATAACAATTTGGTATACTACACATATCTTGGTATTGACGTAGGAAATGAGATTTAGTATAATTTGAAAAGTCATGATATGAGTGTGTATACAATTTTTCGGTGATGCAAGAAGGGAGGTCTTTAATTAGGAAAGGGATATAGTATCGAACGCAGTGTTCTGAAGTAACATTGTCAGGCTTTGCAAGGGAAGAATATTTTCTCTATTAATTTTCTAGTTTCGGAGGAGTGGGTATGTTGTAGCGGAGTTGCAAATTTTTCATTGAAATATGAAGGTAATTGATCTGGATATATCGAAAATAAAACTTAATTGCCCTTAATCTAAAAATGTCCTTTACCTTTAAAATATCAAGCTTTTTGAAAAGTGGATCTGTATGAGCATTGCATTTTTCAGAACAAATGAGACGTATAACTTTTTTCTGTAAGGTGTATATACGATCACATGAGAAGCCCCAAGCAAGAATTGAATAATTAAGATGGGATAGAAAAAGAGAATTGTAAATTAATAATTGCGTGGCTGTAGGAATATATTTATATAATCTTTTGAAAATACTAACTACTTTGGAAAGTTTATTGCCGACTTTGTTAATATGGGCTCTCCAATTTAATTTTTCTTGGATTACTAATCCTAGAAAATAAAATTGTTCAATTTTAGAAATTGAGATATTGTTTATTTGCAAGTCCAAATTGAAATTAATTTTCTTTTCGTACAAATGAAATAACATATTTTGTCTGCAGTATATTTAATGATAACTTATTTGCAGCTAACCTGTTATAAATCTTGTTTAATTCTGTATTTATATTAGTTGACACATCTTGTCCATTTGAGTATCAGAGGTGAATGAAAAGGAACATAAAGGACTGACCAAAGAAGTATCATCTGCATAAAGAATTGATTTAAATTTTGAGGATGCTGTTTGAATATCATTTGTATAGATAATAAAAAGGAGTGGACCAAGAATGGATCCTTTGTATCAAATGCTTTTGATAGGTCCAAAATATACTGATAGGTAATTTACCAGAATCTAAAGTTTGAGTAACTGTATCAATAAATTCGAGGGCTGCGGTTTCGGGGGAATGCATTTTTTTAAAACCATGTTGACTACTGTAAAATAAGGAATGGGTGATGAAGTATTCATATAGTTGATTATAAACTACTTTTTCAAAAATTTTGAAATTGCTTGAAGTAAAGGAATAGGCCTGCAATTTTGTAAAAATGTATTCTCACCCTTTTTGTATAAGGGTATGACTTTGGCAATTATCAATTTGTCAGGAAAGACACCAGTTGTTAGAGACTGGTTTATCATGGTAGTTAGGGGCACAGCAAGGGCAGGTACTAAATTCTTTAAAAGCTTCATAGATAAGTTGTCATGCGCCGTGCTAGATTTGGACTTTAAAATTTTTATGGTTTTTTCAATATCAGTAGAGGTGACCAGCTTGAAATTAAATGTATGGCTAATGTGTTCATTTAAATAAGAAGAGAAAGGGGGTTTATTAGATGTGTCAATATTGGCAGCCAGTTTCGGACCAATATTTGTAAAGAATGTGTTAAATCGACCTGCAATTATTTGCTTGTTAGTTATCTTTACATTGTCAATTAAGAAAAAAGAAGGGAATTGTTTCTCATATTTGCTAATATTTAAAACAATATTTATAGTGTCCCATGTTTTCCCGCGTCACTTCTAAATTTATGAAATTCTTGTTTATAATATTTTTGCTTTGCTATATTAATATTTCTTTTCAGTATTGTTTTATATGTCTTCAGGTTTAGCTTTAATATATTAAATTGAGGATTATCTTGTGGTGTGGTTTTGAGTTTTTTATAAAGGTTGTCACGGTACTTAATGGATATCAGAATCCCATTGGTAATCCAAGATGTGTTTTTATGTAACTATATATTTGTTAAATTTCACTGTCTTTTTTGGAAGGTATTTTTCTTTGGCTTCACACAGAACTTTTTTTAATAATATCATAATTATCTTTTGGATTTTTTAGTAAATCATGAGCCAGCATTTGCATAATTTCTGTTTGATTAATATCTGTGTAAAAATGCTGCAAGGGATTGTGGTCCTTGGTTTCCACCTGTATATATATTTAGGGGGTCCATGTAAGTCCTAATTAGTGTTGAAGCAGGGGAATGAGGGTAGATGGTCTGACATGTCTGACAAAATTATTCCTGAAGTACACATTTTTTGGGTATGGGATAAGTTACAAAAATATGGCCTATTAAGGTGGCATTCCTATCTGTAAGTCTAGTTGGTAATGTTATTTTTGGTTGGAATCCATTGCAAAGCATTAAATCCAGGTATTCATGAAATTTTTGTCCGGTATTAAGCTAAAGTAAGTCAATATAATAGTAAGTCCGTAAAATCTCCAACCACATTTTTTTCAGATGACTCAGTTGATAGATTTTCAATAATTAGTATGAAATCCTTTAAGAATAAATCAATTTCACCATTGGAGTCCCTTGGTGGTCGATAAATATTACTTAAGGTAATTTTTTTCTGTAATCCATTTCCAAAAACATCCAATATCAAACCTTCTCAAATTCGGTTTGGAGAGTAAATATTTCTGAGTGAAAATTGAAAATCCTTGTGTAAATATATAAGTAGACCCTGTAAGGTTGTTTCTTCGGACTACCCATCTATTACTTTTCATGGCCACACACTGGAAAATGTCAATACCCACAAACATTTTGGTATTACTATGTGTTCTGTCCTGAGATGGTCTGACCACGTTAACAACCTAGCTTCTAAAACTGGAAAGCTTCTTAACATTATGAAAAGCTATCTTTACCCATATTTAAATTCAGATTATGTGATCACTTTAGGTGGTTGAATAAGCGTCCAGAGTATTACAATTTTGGTGAGAGATAAAGTTCTGTATTGCATACTTGCCTTCGCTTGGGTAACAGTCAGCTGAATTCCTATCTGTTCAAGACTGGTGTCAAAACACATGCCAGTTGTCAATGTGGTGCAAGTAATGAGGCTGCTTGGCATTTCTTTTTTTCTTGTCCAAGGTATACTGTTATCCGTTCCCAACTACACAATAACATTTCATTGTATGCTTCTTTTACATTGCAAACTGTACTGTATGGTTCTCCTAGCTGCACCGTGACAGAGAACACCCAAATTTCCTCTGCAGTTTAGGATTTTATCATGCTTTCTGAAAGATTCGCACAAACAGGTATTGGCTGAGCAATTGTTTGTTTTTCTTACTTAAAACTTTATCTGAATTATGTACCTAGTAAACAAAATTATTAATTACTTTGAACCTATTGAGCCCCCCTATCTGTCCCTGTCCAACTGTGGGGTCTTCTCAATCTTGTATTGCGGCAAGTCGGTGGGCACTGCCTCACTGTGCAGCGATTGTGTGTCTGTTGGTGTGCTGTTTAATTGTTGTCTATTCTTCCACGAGAGGGATTTATATATATGGGGCTAAGCCCTCTTCCCAATTGCTAATTGCCGATAAAAATATTGTATTTGTACATTGTTGAAAAAAAAACAAATAAAATACGTTAAAACCAAGAAGGAAGGTGCCAAATCTATCCAAACCTTTGATTTTTCAACATGGTATGCAGAGATTGACTTTACAGACCTGAAGGAGGTGTTAATTTCAATGTTGGACAAGGCATTCAAAGGAGGAACATGTCAATACATTAGTTACCAACACTGATGCAAGATTTGACAAAGGAAAGGATAAAAGAAAGTACTGCACCAAAGAAGAATGTTCTGCTTTGATAAAGTATATTATCAACAATGGATACTTTAGCTTTGGTGATAAAGTATTTTGACAAAAGGTGGAATTCCCATGGGAACTGATCCAGCTCCTTATATTGCCAATTTATATCTACATCCTTACGAATCCAAATGGATGGAAGAATTGGCAAAAACAAACTACACTGCTGCTAGAAGATTCTATTCACATAATAGAAGATTCATCAATGATCTATGTACTTTTAACAACAAGGATGAGATCAAGAAACATTGGAAGGAAATTTACCCAAAAGAACTCATTTTGAATGAAAAGAATGGGAGTGACAATAAGGCAAATTTCCTTGATCTTGAAATAGGGATTGACAACAAACAGTACAGTTAAGCCTGCATTAAACTTAACAGTCACCAAACGCATCAACCATTTGCAACCTTTTTCCAACCATTTGAGTGAAAGGCAAACCTTTTTCAAAAACTTTCCAAACCATTTCAAAAACATTTCCTCTTACTGCATTAAAACCCTTTTAAACACTTTTTAACCTTTCTCTAATGGTTAACAATCATTTTACACACTTTATCAGCCTTATTGATAAAATATTGAAACGGTTTGAAATGGTTGGCAACCATTTGAAACCCTTTGTCAACCTTTTGCAAACCTTTTACAACCTTCACAAACCCCAGTACAACACTTTGCAACACAAAAAGTGCATTTGGCAAGTTTTAGACGCTCTTAACTGTATGTGACAAAGATTTTTGACAAATGCCAACAATTCAAATTTGACATAGTTTTATATCCTGATATCACTGGAAACATTTCAGAGAACCTAGCCTATGGTGTGGCCATTGCACAAGTTTAATGCATTAGCAGAAACACATCACAAATAAGTAAATCTGTAAGGAGAATAAGAATATTATATCTATAGATTTAGGTAGGGCTAACGTAGAAGTGGTGGTAGGGCGATACTTGGCATACCGTAAAGTTAACTTAAACACAGCTAGAGAGTTTCTCATTAATTGTTGGCTCCTCCTATTTCATCACTTGGGTGCAGAAGTGACTATTGTCAATTACCTTAAACACTCACTTCACAATCATTGTTAGTACATAAGTGTAACATACCAGAGCCGTCCGTCTCTCAGTCCGTCCATCAACAAAAGACTTCGAAGTGCCATTATTTCACTAACTGCAGCCTTTTATGCTTAGGTACATGATTTATAGTGACGGTCACTACAGATTTGTACAAATAATTTGTAGTGATGGTACATTTGACCATCACTACAAATTATTTGTACAATATATATATATATATATATATATATATATATATATATATATATTATACACACCTGAGACTCAGTATTTCCTAGTATCAGTACATACATACACACACATCACACGACTATGCATGCTTGTTTTTGTGTTCTTTAATGTATAGATCTGAAAAATGGTCCCTTAGCTGCTTATTTTAAGCCTTTTCACAGAAAAATTGCTGAATGTTGTGTGTGCACCTTGTACAAACTACATGTACTTCACACACTCTGTTAAAATGGGACATTGATATGCAAGAACTTTTCTATAGAGCTGCTGCATGTATGGATACATTTATATGATACTCTGTTCCATATGGTTTCTTATTTTACATGCTTTAGTAAGCAGCAATAGATATAGTGCAGCAGAAAGCGGCAGCGAGCGGTAAATGACGGTAGAGAGTGGCACAGGACGGGAGAAGCTGTCCTGCCGCTTTCCGCCGCAATCTGCCGCTGACCGCCGCAGTCTGCCGCCGATCCACAAAAGTCCCAATTGACCCTCTGCGGCAGAGAGCGACAGAGCGGCTGGCCGCCGCCGTAAATGTGCCATCTGCCGTCGAATGGTTTTACTAGAGTTACACAAAAAAACAAAAAACAAACAAACAAACAAAAAAAACAAACAAACAAAAAAACAAAAAAAAACCCAGACCGAGTCCAAAATTAGGAGACTCAAAAAAAAAAAAAAAAAAAAATGAGAATGAGATAGATGAGAGTCCAGGAAAAAAGTGCCGGCACATATGTATATGGTTGACCCTATCGTGATGTATGTACTTTGCATACGGAGGATGGTGATCCTAGTTTCTCTACTTCTCATACAAAAGAAACATCAGTAAACGTTCATGCTTTCGATACCATGACAAATTTCAGCATGAATGAGTATTTTTGAATTTAAAATGAACTGACCACCAAAAAAGTCACCAATTCACAAATACAACATCAGCTCCTAGAATATACAAACACTTACAGTGAATGTGGATTTGTTTGTTTAACCAGCTTCAATCTCTCGCCAGGACTTTGATGAGATAATAAGTTAAAGTGATCATGATGACGTATAAAGTACATTAGATGACCAAAATACGGTAAGTGAAACAAGGGAAAGTGATTTACAGAATCAGGGCGTGTCAGACTCCTTAGCTGTCAAGTTAATGGCTTCTTTCACCCTCTGCAGAATGTACGAGG
>OZ026623.1:57074167-57101167 GCA_964020975.1 Hermodice carunculata | reverse complement strand
GAGGAGATAGGCAATATATATTACAAAGGGGTCCACTTCAGAGGTTTTCTGGGCTTACAAACCATGTTATTTAACATAAAATCTTCAAATTTGATAGAAACTTTGATGTGATATCTAGGAATGGTTTACTTGTTTTTTCTTTGAAAGCAAAAGGAAAGATTTTTAAAAAAAATTATAACGCACTGTTTCAAATTTCCACTTTGTGTACTTCACCACTGAAAAAAATTAAAATATAAAAATTTCTCAGAATGTATATTTTCAAGAGCTTTTTATTTCATCAAAATCGGTTAAACCATTTACGAGCAATGTGTTGAAAACCTGAGAAGTCAGACAAAAATTAGAATCGTGAGAAAATGCAATTTAAGTCTAATTGGCTCTCTGGCAGTGGTAAACTGGCCATCGTGGAAAATTTACTCTCTCTCTCTCTCTCTCTCTCTCTCTCTCTCTCTCACCCTCTCCTCTCTCTCTCTCTCTCACTCTCTCTCTCTCTCATCTCTCTCTTCTCTCTCTCTCTCTCTCTCTCTCTCTCATCTCATCTCTCTCTCTCTTCTCTCTCTCTCTCTCTCACTCTCTCTCTCCTCTCTCTCTCTCTCTCTCTCTCTCTCTCTCTCTCTGGTGCTTGTCTTGTATCATACTAAACTTTTCATGTGTGTCATGAAAATATGTCTTTTAAATCTATATGTTTAAAAAGGAATCTTTGTTGTTTTTCAAGGAGAAGATCACAAAGATGTGGTTTCCTAATTGCTGGTTTCAGTCGCTAAAATAACAGATTAGGAGTGCCCATTGTTCTCCTCCCTAGCCCACTGGCCAATTGTTCTCCCCCAACCTATGAGCAGCTTGATCGCTTCCCATTGCCAAGCAGACCCAAGTCTGACTGATGGCTCATTTACATTGTGTTGTAAATACAAAAACCATGGGGTGTTTGGCCAAAAACCATGATTTCTTTAGCTCCAAAATTCTCATAAAAATTGACAATTTTTCAAACTCAACATTCGGCCGTATTGTAGATTGGTACCTTAACTCTTCCTATTCTGCCAATAAACAATTCTTGATTTCTAAAATTTACACTGCAAAATAGCTTTACAGACGGCCCCTTAAGGCAAAGAACTGCCAATTTATTGGCACTTACTGTGATTTTGCCTCTTCTTTGAGGTCCAGGATCCTTAAATCTAATCAAATCATTTTCCTTAAATATTACACTTGATCATATTTTTATGCAAGCAAGTCAAGGAACAAACTTGCTTAAAACAGTTCATTTTCATGAAACTGGCAAACTCTTGTCCTGTTTGTTGTTGCCAAATTGGTTCTTTTTTTGCCTATGGTGAACGGCTAGCATGAGCCAAACACATCTTCTGTCCACTATTCTACCTTTCCATCAGGCTCTTTAAATCACAAGTTGTTTTGCTTTTAATTGCTTGTAAGTAATTAAGTCACAGGGGAACTTACATCAAGGGCAAACAATTTTTTTACCCTGTTGTTACGGGTAGGCCTAAGTTCAGTAGGCCAAAAGTTCAGCACTTAACACTTTTTCAAAAAGCTAAAATGTGTGCTTAACTACATATATCTTTCTTCAAAATTCTTAGTTATCTGTCAGGCATGTGAAATGAAAAACCTGCAGGTCTGACAAGTTTGGAAGTGTTGTTATGGCTATCAGACCAGTGTGAATATGGAAGCCTGCTGACATATATATATATATATATATATATATATATATATATATATATATATATACATATATATATATATACATACATACATACATATATATATATATACATACATACACATATACATATACATACAATATGCCTCTTTGTCTCATAAGGACCAAAGACCCTGTTACGGATGAAAGAGGAAGAGAACCGTGATGAATATGATACACGTCAGGTAGGTTTAGCAATCTTTTACATAAAACAGACATCTAAGAGAGATGCCCCCCCCCAAAAAAAAACAGACAAAACCAAAAAAAAAAAAAAAAAGTTGATGTAGACATATGCAGATCATTAATGAAAAGAAACCTCTGAGTGATTCTTTTATTGGGCACAGTGGGACATATTTTAAAGACCACTGTGTGTGACAGATCAAATATCTTGAGCATCCAATTTGTTGTGGATATCTATACAATCCATAACATTGCATCACAGCATATGTATGCAGTGCATTTTTGTAAACGTAATCTATGGACCTAATGGTTCCTTTACACTGAAGAAAGTTCAGATATCTGACCCAATATTTTAAAGTTTATTGATAATTTAAGGTTAGAAAAAGTCTGTCCCAAGAAATATTACATTGATTATTGGAGGTGTATTTAATTTCTTTTAGAACTTTTACCATGTTTACGTTAATAACTTTTTGTCTTTCAGGAAAAAGGCCAAGATAATGGATCAAGCCAGGCAAAGACAATCATACAAAGGAAAGGACAGGATGTGCATGTGTCTGTTACTTCCAAGGAGACAGTACGAGAAAGAAGCAACAGCTTTGAGAAGAAAAGAAAGGGTATGCAAAAGTTTTATTTTATTTAAGCTGCAGCAAAACAGATATTTCAGATAGAAGTTCCGCACAGTTTATAAAATATAACTGATTATACCCCCCAAAGTTTGTTTGAGGGGTATACTGTAGCTTATGTTTTACAACCATGTCTTGTTAAAGAGGTTGGAAACTTCTTTTGCTACACATACATGAACATTTGGAGTCTGTGCATACCAACCGTTTTAGTGCATATGAGTCGAACAGTAGCTACAGAGACTTGCTGGTTTCTATGTTGATGCATGTATTATTGTTATAGATCTTAGTGTGAAAGGAGCAACAGCGTCTCAAGATGTTGAGACCAGGGATGTGAACTCATCTGTGGAAATTGCTAAAGTGCTGGCTAATATTCAAATGGATCTTGACAGAGGTAAATATACTATTTGTGTCACTGTTGTGTGTGTTTATGTTTGGCGCTTGCATATACATGTATTTGCATGTATTGCCAAAGATAGGGCCTGTATTTTTCCGTTTCAAAAAACTAGAAATTCCGTTTCACCAGCCAGAAATTTCCAAACTCCGTTTCAGTAGTTCTCTTTGTATGTAAAGCACACTAAGGCAAAACAACAAATTCTGTTTCAGAGGTGACAAAAATTCATTATTCCGTTCCGTTTCCGTTAAAAACGGAAAAATACAGGCCCTACAAAGCTGTTAAGGAAAATAGGTCTGTCTTGCAACAGGGTTCCTACAGAAGTTGATAAAGCTTGAAAAACTCATAATTTTAGGACAGCTTGTTCCAGGCCTTGAAAAAAGCTTGATTTTCATTGTAATGAAGTCTTGGAAAGTGAAAAATTGATAAATTTGTCCCAAATATCTATGATGCTTTAATGCAATTTGCAATTGTAGGATTATTTTGCTTGTAACTGTAGTTTATTTGTTGCCTGAAAGCACCTTCATTATATATATATTGTGGTGCACAGTCTCATGGAGTCTTTTGTACTTGTAATTTCTGCCCCCAAAACTTGGGAAAATTAATTTTAAATTTTATGAAAAATTTGGAAAAGGCATGAAAAAATCTTGAATTTAGCTTAACCACTGCTGTTACATAATGAACCTTGTACATCAACCCAGAGGGAAAGTTACAAAAGAAATTCAATCGGCAATAAAAAAGTCTTGATGACTTTATGTTCTTTCTGTCCTTACCAATTATATTTTTGCCCTTGTTCGCACAGAAATAATTCCTCATTCTAGAACATTGATTGTAAGTCACTTCATCTAATACATGTATAATGACAACTTCTGCAGTAAATTTAGTGGATGCGTGTTTATCAGTAAGTTATACCTTTTTCATACCTGACTTTCCAAACTTTTTGAAAATAATTGATCAGCCCCATGGATCCTCAAGATAAGCTTTATGGATTAATTTCTGGTTCTTTTTATTATCAGGTACTAAATACTATTCTATAACCATGCTAAAATCTGAGATAAATCTTTTTGTTGGTCTCCAGGTATTTGATAGTCAGGTTTGAAAGGGCTATAAGCCTTACTCTTAAACATGTTTAAAAAGTGCACCATAATACGATTAATAGTACACATTAACCACAAGGTAGAGAATGTGCCATGGATTGTGGGAGCAAAGAGGCATCAGAAGACCAAAATGGAGCTGAGAGTCCAGCAGATTTTGTAAGTTGTAGAGTTTAGTTATTGAAAGGTTGAGTTTTGTAGCCAAATTCCAAATGTATGCAATTTTGAGCTTTCCTAAGGTAGCCACCAACGGTGTAATGATTCACCGAGACATCTTTGCATACGTTTGCCAATGCCCCTCTCATTTTTATTCTTTTAAAAAAAGTTAATCAGCACATCAAGTGTTGTCTGCAGCATGTCATGGGATAAACATACCACTTGTATTAATGTTAAAATGTATGTAGATGATCTGGGACAAAAGAAATTTCCACAGTCCCGATTGAGGATAAATGTGTTGTTTTAAGTGTCTTAATGACAGACATCAAGTTGGCTCGCTTTTGAAAGTTGCATAATGCTTGCATGACTTGACATTTGTGAGAGACTGCCAAGGTTCTTGTACACAAGGACCAGTAGAGTCGCTGTTGACAAATTATTGGCATGATTAAATGCTCACTGGTTAGAATCCAAAATTGAAGTCTCAAAATAAAACTGCAGATAAGACAGACCTGAGTTTTTATCCCTCAGCCTTCTAGGCTGGAGGGGTATTGTCTTCATCTATGTGTCTGTCAGTGCCTTGTTAATGCCATATCTCCAAAAATACTCACTTTACTGAGACCAAATTTTCATGACAGGGAGCCATTGAGATGCTTCAGGTGCCTATTGAACAGTAGGTCACTAGGTCACAGTACTACATTAAAGAAAAAGAGTGGCATTAACACAGTATCTAAAAAAGTAATGAATATAGTTTCATCAATTATTTATGACCGTTGTTCCTGGAGATGCCTCGGAAGCCTATCAAAAACTAGGTCTCTGGGTCACATATTTAGGTCACAGTGCTGCATTGAAGAAAAATGGCAGGACCATGATATCTTCAAATCTTAATTTTCCCATTGTAGCTGCATCAATTATTCATTACAGTTGGTCCTAAGGATGCCGCAGACACCCAGTGAAAACTAGGTCACTGTGTCACATATTTAGGTCACAGTGGTGCATTGAAGAAAAATGTCTTTGCCATGATATCTCTGCTCATTGCATTTGCACCAAAGCTTTGTCATCAGATCAAGCAGAAGTAACCTTGACCTATTCAAGGGTATTGTCATCACCTAGGCATCTTTCCGTCTGTCTGTCCGTCCGTGCTGGCCCAGCGGTTTTCGGTCACTGATCGGCTTTTAGTTAAATTACATGTTACTTCTGCAACAGGTCATGGTTGGAAGTGGGGCTGGGCAACAACCCTTGCTGGAATATCTATCTTAGATAAAGAAATCACAAACTTTACACATTTGATACTGAATTTTCTTTAAACTGTTTACAGAGACTGCTGGAAGCACATATGAAAAGGCGACCATTGACACGCTGTAAGTATTTGAGTTCATCCTGCACTTGCATTTTCAAACTAGTCTAAAGCTGATTTCAGTGAACTTTTACAATAATTTTGGTTGTCTTACAGGCATGTCATCTACATACCATTCGGAAGCCATGTAAGATGGAAAAACTCTGCTCCCACCTCTGAAGAATTTTTATTTTGCAAACTTTCCTTTGGGGGGGGGGGGGTGGTAGAGGGTCACCTGTTCGAGAGACTTCATTTTAAACTGCACAAGAGGCAGTCTCTACAGACAGGGACCACTGTAGAATGAAACATTAACAGCAACCACTGTGGAGTTTATTGTATTTCTTTTACTTTCAGTGGTCCATTCAATGAGACAGCTGAGGAAACTAGACTTAAATATCAAGATATCTTTGAATGGGACCAAACCGGTATGAATTAACTAACTTCATTTGGCATAAAGTATGACTCAAGTCATTTTTGTAATGGACATGTAGGCTTTTAATGTCACCAAAGTGAATTGAGATCCTTCACTATATGCTTTTAAGAATGCTTAGTCATTAACTTTTTTTTTTTTTTTTTTTTGTTTTGTTTTGGTTTTTTTTTTATACACCATTTTAATGGCTCACAGTGGTTTGGAAGAGTGCTTTTGTCTTTGCATTGCAGCACTCAAAAGTGTCAAAATATATATGCGAAACTACACCTTATCATAAAGTACATTTGTCATGGATATAATGTACGTGTAAATTAAGAAATTTTGACATATCTGAAAATACCTTTAGGTAGTACCCATAAACAAGAAATTGCATGACCTTAGTGACTTTGAACATGGATTTTGAGCTTTTTTTTCTTCTTCTTTTTTTTAATCAGATTGTCTTCATATTTGGTAATAAAAACATGTACATGTATATAACAGAGCAAATGGGGCCCATCAGATTTTTCATCTAAGACATTGTTCAAAAGTTAGGGTTTAAAAATACTAAAAATTTACATTTTTCTCCAAAATGTTGAAAATTTCAACGTTACACATATAAACCAAATAGAATTTTTAAAATCTAAAGGGCTCTTCCCTCCATAATTTAGTTTATGTCCTTATGACCAGATATGGAGAATTATACTGGATAAAAAATAAGCAGGAAATCCATGTTCAGAAGCACCAAGGTCAGTTTCTTGCTTGAGGGAATAGTTCTCAGATAAGATGAAAGTTTTTCATTTATACATTCATCATATATGATGATTGTACCTTCTGATAAGGTATAAAATTTACATATATATTTTCACACACTTTGGGACACAAACAAAAATCATTCTTCCAAACCATTGAGGACCCTAGTTTTCTAGCCAAACCTGATTCCAGAATCTACAAAAAAATGGAATCACTGATATAATTCAAGCATAATTTAAGCATATTGCATGTCAGATGACCTTGGTGCAGCTATGTTGATACATTTTGATATCTGGGTGTGCAGGCACTACCACACAGGTGTTTAAAGATTTCTGGTCTGACTTTATGCAATTGCACAATGTATTTGCATGCACAGAAACTTGAGAACAAGATAGCTGTGACTGAAAGTATCCATAGGCAACACAAAATTGCATATATAATGGCAATTTAATAAGGACCTGTTTTAGAAATGGTTAACATCAATATCTATGATACTGAGATTAAGAATAGTTGTCTGTGAAGTAACAGCTTCTTCTAATTTAATCCATTCCATAGAATGTACAAAGTTGTCTTGAATACATGGAGGCTTTGCAAGATCTCGACATCCCTGCTTTGCTTTTACGGGAGTACCCAGCTATAGTACAAACAATCAAAAAGGTATGTCGGTTTATTTCTTTCTTTACATATGTAAGTCACCCTGGAGGCACACAGAGAATGGTTTTGAAAAAAAGATGGTCTCTCATTAGAAAATATGTGGGTATGATAGGATTTCCATTTTGGTAGTTTAAATCTCGAATGAGATGTTGATCTGACAGCCTGCTCATACCTGGCAATCATAAAACATTTTAAGGCCAATTGTTTTTCTCATGAAAAAAACATCTCAAATTTCAGACATGTCATAAATTACCACCCTGTGTCGTAACGCAGAAGACACCAAAAATTCAGTTTGTTGATGACATTGTAATGATCTATGTGACTGGTGTAGTTTCTGTAAAACGTTTTGAAAGTTAGGTATCAACAGTCTACATGTCATGTTGTTGGAGGCTTTAAGGATGAGTGCCAAGTTCATGATGATTTGCATTGCAACTTGTACAAATTGTCTATTAAAATAAAATATTTGTTTTAAATTGCTTTTAACTACACTTTTTTTTTTTGTAAATTAAACAAATTTCAGATGTGTATTGGCAGTCTACAAAGTAATAGGACTTCACTTGGCATTGCTTAAGGTTGACCTTCAGATCAAAGGTCAAAGTCACATGACCTTTCAATTTGGTTTCCATCTAATAGCCAGAAGAATTTCATGGTAGTTCATGAAACTAGTTTACAATATCTATCAAGATAGAATTTTAATCAAACTTTATTTGGGAATCCTTGTGTCATGATTGACGTTGTTGTCAGTTCAAGGTTATAGAACCCTGCAAAGCAATTACCATGTTACCATGAGCACCTTTTCACACCTTACACAACCTGCTTATATACTACATGGTACTCACCAGTATGGTTATTGTGGGTGGATGGCAGTGTAGCTACGGTCAGTGGCAACTTGTTCTGTATTCAGTTTGATGCACTTAAGTCTTTCAGTGCCAAATTCGGGACTGAGTCAGTAGCTATCCTGGGCACACTTTGCACACAGTGCGTGTGAAGTGCACAGAGGACAGCTGTTGACCAGGCCCAGACTTTTATCTGATTCAGGCTTTCTGGTACTTGCATGAAGAATTCAAATATATCATGATTGAAGTATTAAAGTTTGCATGGACTATAGTCGCTCACAGCAATGAAAGATCTAAGATGCAATGATACATGTAAGTAGGATCCTAAAGCTTTTGCAACTTTCATTTCACAGTGTAAAAACTATATTGGAAGTAAACAGGTATGCAGAAAAGCAGATGCTATTCTGACAAAGATGAGATCCAGCATCAACTATGCACATGTAAGTCTGCATGTACTTTATGAACACAAAAGGAACAAGGATCACAGTGTCAGTGGAGATGGGGGGGGGGGGGGGGGGGTGAACACACACAATAGGCCATCTAGAAACGACTTCTGGTTCTAAGGTCCATATCACCATTTGAAACCCTGCCTCATGGATCCATTTAATTGCCAAATTGAATTTTAAAAAAGTATCATTGAAAATTGGCCTCTTTTTCTGTATGTTTGTGTCTGTTTTTCTGTATTTATAGTTGACTGGTATAACAAAGGATAAAAAGCCTCTCTCCCCAATTCTCCATCATCATTTTTCCAAAATAGGCCTAGAAACCACAAAATTAATTTTTGGATGGCATAGCAGTGAGCAGATTAATGGACAAATCATTTATGTTTCATTTTAACTATTTGATAGTTTGTTTGATGAAATTTTCAAGAGATCATCATATGTTTGTGTAAAAATGTTAAGTTGCTAGTGGACTCACTGTGGAACACAGAGACTGCTGGCTTAAATGCACCAAAATTACGCAGTATTTAAAACCTTTATTTTCAATCTTTTTGTGGTTTATTAATGGGAATATCAGTCAGCATGTGAAGAGGTGCACCTGGGGTTTTGTTTTTCTTTGCATCTGCGTGCATATCTTTTTGGCACCCTTGATTTAGTAAAAATGGCCATTGTTATATAGGTTAAACATTTGTTGCATGTGTCAAATTTGTGTTGAATGTGTCTCCAATAAGTATTTTACAGTCAGGAAACTTAATTAGATTATTAAGTTGCATACTTTATGCACAATTTCACTGGTAGGTCAGTCACCATGGCAGGTTTGGTGGTTTTCGGAATACTAGTGTCCGAGAAAAACTCTGGAAATATTTGATAGTAAAGAAGAAAGAGAGAAAAAAGGATTCTTGGAAAAACAAAATGTCTGGGCTTGCACCTAGACGTAATATTGTGCCTTGTTGTCCTATACCCAGCACTGTCATGCACAAACAACACGTTTGATTGAAACCTAACATGTTGTGTGTACTGGGTAGGGCAACAATGCAGTCTATTTCATTTAATTGTAATCCCTTTAACACAGTACAGTTGCACTGGAGTACATGTATGACGCAAAAGGAAGATTTTTGACAGTAATATTTATGCTATCATACTAGCCTTTAAAACACAACCCAACATTTCAACTGTGGTAGATTGTGTATGCAAATGGGTGTTCTTTCACTCATTTTGTCCTTTGAAAACAATGAAAGTTGTATGATGTAAGTTAAAAAAAAGGTACTGGCTGTGTAAATGAGTAGCCATGATATGTTGTAGGGGGGAAAAGGACAGCCAGAGCTAGAGGAAGAAGCCATGGAAATACAAGAAGAGGAAAGTGACCAAGAGTCGCAAAAGGCAGACTGTGATCTCCAGGTAAATGAGTGAGGAG
The DNA here is from genome assembly GCA_964020975.1 of Hermodice carunculata. Classification (NCBI taxonomy): domain Eukaryota; kingdom Metazoa; phylum Annelida; class Polychaeta; order Eunicida; family Amphinomidae; genus Hermodice; species Hermodice carunculata. The sequence continues at coordinate 57,091,185 of OZ026623.1, read as the reverse complement.
AATATCCTGTATTCAGGGATGGTCATGGTGAAAATGTTATACACTTAAACAAGTTGGATGTCAAAACAACTTTTCTGCAAGATAATTCACTTATTTCCATGAAGCAGACAAGCCTTTTTTTTTATCCCTGGCTACTTATTAGCATTGGAGCCAATTTACCCATAAATTCATGTTTCTGCCCGCAGGTCAAGGACCTTTAGGAGTAGATCATTACAGATAAATTCAATCTATGATATGGTCTTGTGTTAAAATCCACTAAATAAATTAAAGGAAAAATTTCTAATATCTTGTATATTGTCTGGGCCAGGTGATTTACAGATATTTAACTTTTTCATCTTGTCCATGACCATGGTAGGTGTTATCTTGATATCTTCCGATGGATTTGTTATGGTAACTTCATCCATATCAACATTCATTTCAGTTTCATCAGTAAATACACTGGCAAAGTACCTATTTAATACTTTGGCCATTTGTTCATCAGATGAGGTCCATTGTCGAGTGTTTCAAGATCAGGTATATTCAAATCAGGAATACCATTCCTAAAACAGTGCAGTTAGTTTTTCTTGCACATATTTCCAGAATTTCTTAGGGTATAATTTTGATTGTTCAGCAATATTCCTCTCTTTGTCTTTTATAACTTTTTTCTGGTTAGAGTTCTTACTTGGTTTCATACTGTACAATATTCCTGGCACACTTCACCATTCCTGAGGTATCTTTACCCGTGCAATTCTCTCTTTAGTAGTCACTGGCTATTTTCTTATTGCTTCCTGTATTTATGTAATTATTATGGAATTTTGAAAATAGTGTTCAATTTTTCTTTTTCCATGCCTGATGTCTCCAAAACCTTAAGCAAAACTATAGATTAAGACAGATTATTACCTGCCATCTAAAAAGGACAGGGACTGTACATGTAAGTTTGATACTGTGAAACCTGTCTTCAACAACCAAATTGTGGTCTCTGAAGACAGATGGTCTCTCATAGGTATAAATAACAAGGAAAGTACCAAGCAAAGTATGTTGAGACGGTGGTCTTTCAAGACAGGTGGTTGCTCTTTGGAGGGGTCTCTCAAGACAGGGACCACTGTATATGCAAGTGTAAGCCTAGTGATTTTATGAATGATTTCATGCCTCCATACACCATCAGTGCTTGCAGGATGAGGGACATGGTGAGGATGATGCTTCAGACAAGGACAGCCAGAATGGGGGAGAAAGAGAGATGAACCGTCACTTGCCAACAACCAGCCAGGACAACACTGACGAGGTCAGTCATATTATTTCAGTTTTATAACCCTACCACTGGTTTATACTCCAACCCGCCACCCCCACCCCCACCCCCAATAAACAAAGTTTGGGGGTACTTTATTCAAATTGTCTGTCTGTGTGTCTGTCTGTCTGTCTGTCTGTCTGTAAACATAATCTTCCCTTAGCACCTGCATGGCCACAAAGAAGCTTTATGACAGTGTGCATCAGCTTCATGTTCTGTGACTTGGAAACCATACAAATTAGCAGTTATAGAAAGAATACAGATATTCAGTTTGTGACAATAGAATGGTACAGTGGTCATACTAAATTGTGTAGTTGATATATGGTCATGTTGATTTCCATGAATGAAAAATTCTCAAATTTCAATTCTGCAGACCACGAAGGATAGACTATAGTAATTGATTGATACATAAATAAATATAATATATTGACATTTACAAGAATTTGCATATATTCAAAGTTAAAGGAGTGTTTATTCATTTATTTATTATTTTATCAACTTTAGCATATTTGTACCTACTTTTTAGGATTATATACCTGCAAGCAGAAGCAGCAGCTTCTCTGAAGATGACCTTGAATATGAAAGTGATAGCTCTTATGTCATTCCATATCAGGTGAGCCAAAGGATTAATTTGTCATAAAGTGTAGGTGCTGTCCGCAAACCTGGATATGCAATTATCAACACTAGTAAATTGATTTCAGCAGTAAATGTCTCATTTCGGCAGTGGACAGCGATAGCTGGCGGTACACAGTGGTAGCCAGCTGTAGTTTTGTGTACATTTTTGTTTGCCTGAATTTCTTTCCCAACAGAACAGTGTCTTTTAAAGAAAGAATGTTCATATAAGTGCCAAGAACACCTAGACAGGTCTACATTTATCTGTCATGTACCTTGTCACCTGCCTATTCCACAGAATTTCAAATTTTACATCTGCCAGGGTGTAGGTGCATGAACTGGGCAGTGGTCAGCATTAGACTGTGGTGATCCGCGGTAGAGGGCAATAAATAAGGTCCTACCGCTGACCAATATTGTGTACCACTGACTACAGCTGACCGCTGGCCACCGCAGAGCTCCCAGAGCCCTAATTGATGTTTGGCTCAAAAAGGTGGTCAAAGATAGACTATGTGACCAGTATTTACAAACGTCGAGTGATCAAGTTATGAACAGTAGTAAGTTTTACTTTTATCGTATAATCAAGACAGACATCTGTTTGGAACAATACCTGTTCAGCCTACCACACCAGGCACGCAAAAGATTAACTAGGTTTCGGTTAGCTAACCCTCGCTTACCAGTGGAGGTGAAACGATATGAAAATGTACCAAGAAATGAAAGGACATGTTCTTTATGCACAAGACATGAAATGGGTGATGAATTCCATTATATATTCCAGTGTGCTCATTTTCATAAACTGAGAAACTACTTTATTGATGTTAAGTACAGAACTAGACAAAATGTCATCACCTGTAACTCTCTCTTCCAGTGCAATGATGGAGACACTTTAAAGAGATGAGTAGATTTATACTAGAAATTAATAGAATAGTCAAGTAATTTTAAGCCATTTCTGAGATCAGCCCTTTGAAGTGAACAACCTGTAATACATTACCGGCAATGTGTGAATACTGACATAAACAACAACTCATGTATCCCCTTGTGGGTTTTTGAGAATAAACTGAGTTGAATTGAATTGAATTGTTAGCCAGCGGGACCACCGGCGGCTGGCTACCACCAAAATGAGGCTTTTAAAGCCAAAATCAATTTACTAGTGCAATTTCAATATCCCATTTAACTGCTTAATTTGTGAAAGGTTTGCAAGAAGTTGCTGAATGGACTGTACAGAAGTGAATATGAATCAACCAACAGCAGCAGCTTGTCTTTCTGCTCACTAGGAACATACATGTATATTGTCTACAGTGCCCCAAGTAAAGAACCTGAAGCTTCACGTTTGGCCTGGAAATGGATAGGTTAATTAGTAGATATGTCAAAGTTTGAATTGACAACATCAACTATTGTCAATCAGTCCAGCATGGGAATAATTCATTAACATGATTACCGTGTGTCTTCCCATATATCCCACTGGCTTTTGCTTTCAAAACTGCTGGTACATAACAAAATAGTACATACATTCTCATTATACCACCATTCTATGTTCCAACTGATAAGTATTTGAAGTTAACAAATTGATGAGTGTACATAGTTTAGCTTTCTCATGGAAATGACACTAATAATAATAATAATGAAAACTGTTGATTCTCCATTTTTCAATCCACTGAAGATCGGACGCATTCAGTAAGTTGCTCAGTTTGAATGTTTTATTTGATTACCTTAATTTTTTGAAGAAAATTTTGATTTTTGAGTATTTAATTAAAAATGGGATAGATTTTGACCGGTTAATGACCGCCTTTCTTCAGTATGTTTGTGTACACACAAATATGAAGTTATGGTCAAAATTCAGATTGGTTTAATTTAGTTTTGTGCACTCTCCATGACCATTGAAAGTGACCTTTCATTCCTTTGAAAAGGGTGCATCCCTAGACACTGCAGAAACAGAGGTTACGTCATCAGTTCCTGAAATCCAGCCATCACATCAGAGTGGCACTGGAGAAACATATATTACATCATTTCCTGAAAGCCACCAGTCACATCAGAGCTGCAAAGGGACTACAGACAAGGTAGGACTGTGCTGTACCTTGCCAACAGTATTGCCATGGAGTGTTTCTTCATTGGCTCATCTCAATTTGACTATGTAAAATCAGTGACAAAAACCGAGCCACAAGAAACTAATTGTCAGGTTTGGAGACATTTGAAAAATATTAAATAATGGATCAGATATCAAAACTGGGGATCTTCAATTGCAAAGCGATTGCAATGGAAGCCTCCCACCCCCGCCATCCATGAGTCCTTTGTGCATTTGTTCTGCAGTTCAAAGAGAATGTATGAACTTGACCTGTGATTCTGAGTGGCATCATGTAAATTTATATGTTCTGAAGGGGATAAGCTATCCATGGATTGCATTTTTATTGAAAAATAATGAATGATAACAGAAGTCATTACTAAAAATAGCTTAAATAGACCATGACCATAAAAATTAGGTGAAGGTCAAAACCATTTTTTTTCAAAATTCTGCACATCTTATCACCTGGACCTGGACTTGATTTTCAGTAGCATTTATTGATTTAATATATGTTTGAAAGGGCTGTATGACCTTGACCTTTGATTCTTGCTGGCATCATGTGAATTAGTAAAATGTTCTGAAGGGGACATGCTATCCATGGAAGGCATTCCCCTTGAAAAATAATGAGCGATAATGAAGTTACTGATAATAGCTTAATGAGGCCACAACCTTAAAAATTAGGTTAAGGTCAAAACAAATACCAGGTTTAAATGCTTAACTCATGACTATATTAAAGTGTCCAGAGATCGTATCTTAGAACTCCGGCATGCTGGGCACCTAGTGCATGCATTTTTGTGAAGAGACCGTATGACCTTTACCTTTGATCCTGAGCAATATTTTGTAATAAAATCATTGTAAGGGGACAAGCTATCCGTAAAAGGCATCGGCATTGAAAAATATTGAGCGACAATGAAGTTTTTTCGAAACTAATTAACCTTAGCCAAAGCAGGTCATGATTTTGAGAATTTGGTCAAGGCCAACAAATTATCATATGTAAATTGTATGGCAGTATCTTTTAACCTGACTAAAGCTCATTTTTGAGAATACAACAAATTTGAGAGAATGGAAGGAATAAAATGAAGAAAAAAAAAGTAGGCCATGTTCTAAAAATGTAGGTCAAATACAATAATTTATCAGGTGCACATCTTCACTATAGACCCAGTCTTCATGCATAATATCAATTCTTGAATGCAAGAGGTCTTTGAGATCTGTAGCAAAAGAGAGACAAATATCAAATTTTCATATTTTTCATCTTTCGCAGGCCATATGACCTTGTTCTGTGATTCTGAGTGGCATCATTTGAATCAGTGAAATGTTTCGAAGGTGACAAGCTATCTATGAAACGCTTTCCCATTGAAAAAATATTGAACAATAATGCTGTTATTAGCACAAACAGCCTAAGTAGGTCACGATCTTAAAAATTAGGTCAAGTTCAAAAAAGGATATCAGGTGCACATTGTTCACTCATGACTTATTGTGCCCAAAGGTCATTTATTTTTGGAGATCTAGCACAAACATGAGCAGAAGGTGGGAAAAGAAATTGTGGTTGATGGTTTTGCACTCGGGTGCACCTAAGAAAGTTCCCCCAAACCAAATTTGGTCTGAACGATAGAGATAGAAAGAAATTAATAAATTCCTATAAGTCTCCTCTACTTTGGGGGGGGGGGGGGGGGGGGGGCTTAATTACATACCACATCAACAAGAGCTAGAGGATTGGTACTCTAAACTCAAAAAGTATTATCTATGTTTGAATGTTAACTAACACTCTGTCAGGTGCACCTATGGGGCTTAATTTATTTGATCTTTGTTGAGGCATGCACCTACATTATCAATTAATTGGCAAAGATCACAAAGCATCCTCACATTTGTCTGTCCTGTTTTCCAGAGTATGACAGTTGTGCAAGTGAAAGATTTTAGCTCAGCTGACTTCTCAGTCATGTAGCATTTTAACTTAAGTAAATTAGGTGAATACAAGTAATTTGAATCTTGATTAGTTTCAAAAGTATTGATGATAGAGGTGTCATTCAAACTTCAGTTTATAGATTTTTGACATAGCCACATCCAATGAACCATGATCCAGAGTTGTAGCATATTAATTTATGCAAATTACATGAATACGCAAAATTTAAATCTTGAATATCTCAAAAACTATTGTAGATAGAGGTGTCATTCCAACTTCAATTTATTGGTTTGTGATATAGCTGCATCCAATGAGCCATGAACCAAAGTTGTAGCATTTTAATCTATGCAAATCACACAAATACACAAAATTTTAATCTTGAATATCTCCTATTATACTATTATACCTTGAGGTGCTATTAACTTTAATTTACAGGTTTGTGAATTAACTGGATCCAATGAATCAAAAACAAAAAATGTAGCATTTTAATTAATGCAAATTAGATGAAGATCCGAATCCAAGCATTCAAATTTTGAAAGCACCTAGACAGATTTGTTCTGAAGCAAATCTTCTTTTCTAGTTTTGTTCTTTTTTGTGTGTCATGAAGTAATAGGATTTGTCTATGGTTATATTTAGATTTTCCATGAATATTTTTTTTATCTTACCAATTTTTCTGCTAGGGGTTCTTTTTAATCTGGGTCAGATACCTAGTGGTGTATATATTATGGTGGGGGACTAAGTATTGCTATACAATGCTTGATCGTCTTGTTTTGCTTGAACGTAACTTTAAGTGTTTAGTTGTTTTCCCACATGAGGTAATCAGCAAACTTCATATAAGCATACTCAGAGATTTGGTTCAGATTGTTCGCTGGAAAACAAAACAGCTAGTTGTATAAATTTGTATGATAGTACACATTAAATATGTATGCATATGAACAACACTAGAAGGTTTGGTCCAAAGGGGTTCCAGTTGTTAAAACTACAGAATGTAATCTTCATCATTTTTTCCAGCTGGATGCATCTCCAGCAACCGAAGAAACAGATGTTACTTCATCAGTCCCTGACATCAATGTTGAAATGGCCAACAATAAAGGTGGACGCAGATGGGATAAGCGACATTTTTGCCCATTTTGCAAGAGAAGCTACCCAAAGCTCCCAAGACATTTGGAATCACTTCACTCATCAGAAATTGAAGTTGCCTCAGCCCTTTCATTTCCAAAAGGGTCTAAAGACAGAGAGAAACATTGGGCAGAAATCAGAAACAAGGGCAATTTTGCCCACAATATACAAGTTCTGCAAGCTGGAAAGGGCAGTCTTATTCCATACCGAAGGCCAAGTTCCAAACAAGACACAGCCAAATACATCCCGTGCAGTATTTGTCTTGCCCTTTTTTGCAAGACTGACATATGGAAACATGTCAAGAGTTGTAAGAAAAGTAAAGCTCACCAATCAAAGACAAAAGATCGGGCAAGACCATATGAGCATCAGAATGCTGGCATATCTTTGCTACCAGTATCAAAAACCGTTAACAGGGCATTCAAAGAAAATATTCTGGATGGAATGGCTCTTGATGACGTGTCACTTGCAGTTAGACAGGACAGTCTGATCGTGGATTTTGGTGCAAAAATGTTCGCTAAAAATGGACACATAAAGCATCAGCACAATTACATCAAACAAAAGGTGAGAGAGCTTGGACGGTTTTTGATTGCAGCAAGAAGCTCCTCCATACGTACCTTAAGTGATTGCATTGATCCTGCCCAATTTCCAAACGTGGTTTCTGCAGTGAAGAAGGTGAGTGGATATAAAGAAGAAGATGGGAGCTATGAGACCCCAAGTCTTGCTATAAAATTAGGTCACTCCATTAAGAAGTGCGCACAATATTTGAAATGTCAAGCTCTTCACTGCCAAGATAATGCGTTAAAGGAGAGAGCAGCTGGTTTCTTTGAACAATGTGAAATAGAATGGAATATTGAGATCTCCAGTCAGGCCAGGAATACTTTAAATGAAAAAACATTTAACAAGCCAGAGAGAATTCCGTTGGCAAAAGACATTCAGATGTTGAACAGACACATGCAAGAACAGGCAACATACTTTCAGTCTAAGCTTGATGGTGCATCTGCATCTGCTGCTGATGAACAAACATGGCGAGGGCTGGCTGAAGTCACATTGGCACAGGTCACATTGTTCAACAGACGAAGGGGGGGTGAGGTGGAAAGAATGAGACTAGAAGACTATGAAAATGGTATAAAGAAAGGTGAAAACATTATGGAGGAAGTTGCTGAATCCCTGTCTCCTTTTGAATTGAAACTTGCACGGAGCATGACAAGAGTAGAATTGAAGGGAAAAAGGTCCAGGAGAGTTGCAGTTTTGTTGCAGAGTAGCCATCAGAAACAGCTTCAAATTCTCAACAAAACAAGGTCCAACATTGGGAACATTGTTGCAGGGAATCCATTTTTGTTCCCACGGCCTGGGAATGCTAAGACCCCAATACGGAGTAGTGAGGTCTTTGCAAAATTTTCAAAGGCATGTGGGGCCCAAAAGCCAGAGTTTCTCACTTCTACACCACTAAGAAAACATGTTGCTGTGGTGTCACAGGTGTTGAATCTTAAGGATCATGAATTGGATATTCTTGCAACTTTTATGGGACATGATGTCAGAATTCATCGGGATTATTATAGGCTGCCAGAAAAAACGCTCCAGTTGGCTAAAGTGAGTAAACTTCTCCATCTACTTGAGAAAGGCCAACTTCAGAATCACCATGGAAAATCATTAGAAGAGATCACTGTTGCTGATGATGGTATGTTTGAAATGAGAAAACTATCACTATCTGATACCCTGGGGAGGGTGGGGTAGCAGCTGGAGCTTTCTATGTTCATGAATCATGTTTACTTTTTGTCAGTAAACATTTTGAAATTCCTAAATTTACATGACTTTGATAAGATGCTTGCAGTCCATTCATCAGTGCAAAGGAACTTGGCTCATAATTGAAAAAAAAAAAAAAAAAGCACCCCCCCCCAAAAAAAAAAAAATATATATATATATATATATATATCGGTGGGAGCCAAGCACCACCTTGTAGTGAGGAATTACTGTGTGGGTATAAATAAATGTACAGGTAAATGGTGAAGACTCATTATGATGATATCCAGTAGATAGAGGTATCATTGCAACTTCAATTTATAGGTTTGTGACACAGCTGCATCCAATGAATCAAAGTTGTAGCATTTTGATTTATGCAAATCTGAATACACGAAATTCAAATCTTGAATATCTTCAAAACTATTATAAATAGAGGTGCCTATGCAACTTCAATTTATATTGTAGATTTGGGACATAACTGCATGGAGTGAGCTAAAGAATCAGAGTTTTAGCATTTTAATTTATACAAATTAGGCTAATATAGAAAATTTAAATCATTGTGAACAATGGTGAAGAATAGCATTTTAAACCCTTTTTCAAATCTTTTTTAGTTACCCATTGTCCTTGCTGCTTTGAAGTGAACATTCATCAGTAAATAGGAGAGAATATTTCTGGTTTAAACATTTTATTTCATCAGTTGGGAAACAGGGTTGCGCCTGTGTAAACCCCTCTTGTATATTAAGATGGGGATGAGGGATAGGTTAGACATAAGACAATGTTGTAGACATATTTCTGGGTCAGGGAAGGTTAGCATGTTAACGGGGTTGTCCCTGAAGCTTTAAAGCTTTATAAAAATCCCATTAAGCTTTTATCAATACCATCAAGCTTAAAGACCTTCCCATAACGCTATATTTTATCAAAAAATAAGATAAAAATGTGGTTTTGGGCCCAAATGACCTTGATGATGCAGCATAGCATAGATCAACTACTGGACGTGGCTAAAAATGTTAAGCTTCAATTTTTCCCTGGGGAAAACCCTGATGTAGTATGACTTAATTTGTTCCATAATTGTAGAACTAATCTCTGATGATGAACATGATGAAAGTGAAGAACTGCCAGGCAATGACAACTGCACAACAAGTGAAAATGTGCCAGACACCAGTGACAACCATGGTACAGGTGAAGTGCCAAGTGGCAATCAAAACCAGATGACAGGTATATATTATGCTAGAAACTTCAATAGTCTATGTCCTGAGAGTGTTCTTTTGGGATGGATGGTTTCTCTTTAGAGGTGAAATGACATGGAGAAAATAAGGTTTGGAGTTTTGCAAAGTGATCTCTTAAAAAGGGTGGTCTGTGAAGGGGTTGGCAAGACTGATACTGTACATCTTCTAATCTTGCCAACCATCAAGTAGATATTATAATCATTAAACATCAAGACCAGGATTTTTTTCCTACAGGTCAGTACCTTTCAAGCATTGACAGGTTACATCCAAACAAGTTTGTGTAAGCTCAGATTAATCATCAGTTATCTGAGCAACACACATTTTTAGCTCTGCTGACTTGTCAGCAGAGCTAAAAATGTGTGTTGTCAGTCAGCAGAGCTTATAGAATCCGTTTGTCTGTGAGTGAGTGCTGCCACTGTACACCGGCAGCCATTGAAACAGCAAGGTATGTCAATTGATAATACATGTAGTACCATCAGCAGAGCTTATAGAATCCGTTTGCGTCCGTCGTCCGTCTGTCCGTCTATCCTTCCGCAAAATTTATTTTAAGGACAAACTTTGCTACCACTCTATATACATTTATATAGCTGTACAAATCTAGACTGCAGTCCATGTGTTCCAATACTGTAAAAGCAGATCCCAGTCAGCAGAGCACAGGATCATCATGATCCTCTTGATTTTTTTTTCAAAAATCTTCACAAAAGTTTTAATAGGAAAGTTTAACATGGGAATTTCTTGTAATGGTTATAACTTAAATAATTTTGGCCAGATTTACTTCAAACTTGGTGGGGATGTGCATTGGGTGATTCTTCACCAAGTTTGTTCAAGTGGTCACGCTCCAGTGATTTTTGAATTTTTCATGAATTTTTTTGTTCTTTTTTGGGGCAAATCTTAAAAAATCTTCTTCTCCCAAACCGCCCACCCAGTTGCTTTGATATCCCACAGGGACACTCCCTGGGACTCCTAGTTCTTTATTTGTTCACCAGGTGACACTGCGATTCTTTTCCTGTTTTTTTAATGATTTTTTATTATTTTGCTATTTTCGACTTCTCCAGAACCGTCACTCAGATTAAGCTGAAAGGTGGTGGATATGTTCCTTGTAGAAGGGTCAAACAGAGTAGTGGTACTGCTGTGGAGTCCAGATTTTTAACGATTTTTTCAATTTAGGCGTTTGTCGGTCAATGCAGCTTTCCTGTTGACTACTATCAAAGTCAAAGGACATTCTAATGCTAATTCACATTTTTGACTTCTTCTCCAAAATCATCATCCAGATTGATTTCAAGCTTGGTGAGGATATGCCTTGATGGGTCTCTACCAAGTTTGTTCAAATGGTCATGCTCCATTGATTTTATACTTTTTATGAATTGTTTTGTTCTTTTTTTGGGCGAATCTTAAAATATCTTCTCCGAAACCGCTCACCCAGTTGCTTTGATATCTCACAGGGACACTCCCGGGGAATTTTAGTTCAGAATTTGTTCACCAGGTGGTGCTGCAAATTTTTTCCGATTTTTTAATGATGTTTTTGTTATTTTCAACTTCTTTTCCAGAACCGTCACTCGGATCAAGCTATAACTTGGTGGATATGTTCCTTGTAGAATGGTCAAACAAAGTCGCTCAAAAGGTTGACTCGGTTCATATTTTCATTCATTTTTTGAAAAAGTACAAAATAAAACAAATTTATACGAAACTTAATCATAGAGATTTCTTGTAAGGAAAACAACTTAGATATTTTTCGCTATATTTATGTCACTCTTTGTAGAATTGTACCTTTGATAGGTCTCTACATATGTTATTCAAATGTTCACACTGCATTGATTTTTGCATAAATTTTTGGGTAATTTTTTTGAAATAAGCAGATGCATGTCAGCTGAGCACAGGATCATCATGATCCTCTTGTTAACTTCTTAAGATCCCTTTGCCAGATCCACTTCAAACTTGATGAGGCTGTACCTTATTTGAATCTCGTATCAGTTTTGTTCAAATGACTGCACACAAGTGATATTTAGTTCAGCTGACTGACAAGGTTGTCTTCTGGTCTTCTCTATCTTCTTCTTAAGATCACCTGTACATCATTGTCCACAATTCACATTTTCAGCTTTTCCAGAACAGCCAGCCAGATTCTATTCATAATCTTGGTGCTGATGTTTTCATTGAGAGTCTCTCATTTTGTTCAAATGGTCATCTTCTATTAATTTTAACCTCTTGGCCTATTTGGCAGAAGCCGCATTGTCATCATCATATACATGTTTGTTTTGTGTAAGACAAACAAGCGATTTACTTTTAAAAATCCTCAAAACATGATATAGTGGTACATGTACCTTTTTTACTCCCTTCACTCTGGGCAGTTTTGGGATCTGGCACAGCCAGCCACTGGGCATTTTTTCGTTTTGTTGCGCAGCATGCAACATGCTGGCTTAAAAGTGCTGTAACTTTTTTTTTTTTTTGCAATTCATGCAAAATGATCAACATGACTTTTGTTGAGTAAGACCTTCTCTATATTTCTATTTAGTTGCTTTGTCAATTTAAACAAAAACTTGTGCCCTACACCCTAACAAAGTGAATATATCGATCTCAATCACAAATTGATCAAAATGGTCAAGCCTGCGTGAATACAATTGCATGGGTACCAGTCTCTGCATTTTCCTTGGTTAGTGTCCGAACGATGGTTCCTCTTTAATGTTTTCTTAAGATCGATTGTGTGTCGTAATTGTCATTTAATTATAGTAGTCGAGTTTGTTTGTTGCTAGAGTAAGTAGCCGATAAACACCCGCTATAGCTGTCACTGATAAACTAAAAACATGATCACCACATGAGGCAGCAGTATTTTCACCCAAGCCATGTTTACCTGCTGGCGTGTTTTACTCTCTTTCCGTGAAAAAATTGGACCCACTGCTCAATTGTTTGCAAAGACTGGTAGTGTGTCATCATTCTGACCAATTTACTGCGTTAAATTTTGTTTCTTGCTTTTATTAATTGTCCATAATTATCAGTTGTGTTCATACAAATGTCACCCATCTTTCAAGCCAGACTTCAGAACAGGAGGTAGTGAGTACTCCCGAAAGAATCATTGGTAGACAAACGACGCATTTGATTGGATGCCGAACACCATGTGATCGATTCAGGCCCCCTTACTGACCCAGAATATTCCAGAGAATCGTCTTTGGTAGTTTACGACTACAATAACGACGTGTCTGTGTGAAATAGAAGCAGTTTTGGTGCGGTTTCCCCCAAAATACTTTTGTTACACCCAAGGTTCTCAGCATTCTGAGAATGTAAAGAACATGGCAGGTAGACGGAAAAAAGATTGAGATCGTGACGATGAAAAACCCTATTTTTGCACAGTTTTACAAAAGTACATCATTCAAATTGTGACAAACAACGGCCCGATCATTGATTGAAATCATTGTAGAAGGAAAATATTCATTTTTAACGCAAAAGTTAAATAGCCATTGGCAAGATCTGACGTTTCTCTACAATAAAATTTGTACGTGCCTGTGTGTAAATAAACAGCACCTGGAATTTGAGAGGGCATTTAATCAGTCATTTCAAAAGGTCAAGTCTGCTCGACACTCCTGGTAATATTAAAGCAATGCCATGCTGGTCGAGGACACTTGACACTCATGTACTAGGAGTTTAAGACTACTAATATCAGACTGCTTGTCTTTTTAAGACCAGTCTTCAAAGACTTTTTATTCTTTTTTATTCTCCAAGACCAGCTAAATTATATCATTTTCTAATGCCATCAGGGACAGTCTTATAGCAGGTACTGTTGTACCCAATTTATGTGCCTCTGAACAAAGACTACATTGAATTCTGTGACAGAATGCTTGTTCATGTTTTACACATATATAAGGACAATTTGAACTAGTTTAAAGTCCTCAAAACTGTTTATTGTACTCACTCATGCACTGTCTTATTCTAAGTAATGATTATGCCTGGGTATCTTCTTTCTTGAGATATAAATGATTGGGAGGAAGCACTATCAAATTGAACATCCTGAAATATATTTTTTTTTAATTTGCAGGGTTCAGGGACAGAGTGAAGGGTGCCAAGGAAACTACCACAAAGCCCCATATTCTGTGGACATCAAATGAGTTGGAGGCAGTGAAAGAACACCTGGCACCTTTTATTCGAAGTCAGAAAGTACCTGGAAAAAAGGCATGTGTGGAGGCACAAAAAGACAGGCGTCTCTCCAAGAGAGTGTGGAAAAGTATTAAATATTGCGTGAAAAACATGATCGCCCAGCAGAAGCGTGCATATGTAGCGGCTTAGAATTGAACTGTAATTTTTAAACTGCATGGCATATGCAGAGAACTGTGTTGCAATAGAGAATGCTTGCTTATGTTATGATCATAATAGCAACATGCTTCAATGTCCTATGGTTATAGGACACTGATTTTCTATTTTGATTTAGACTTCGTTATGTTTGAAATTTGAGAAACTAACTTAATCTGTAATTTTGATGGTTGGCTCAATACTTGCGTAATTTTTCCCGTTTCAACTGAGGACTTGTGTGTAAGAGTTGGAGGCAGTGAAAGAACACGTGGCACCCTTTATTCGAAGTCAGAAAGTGCCTGGAAAAGAGGCATGTGTGGAGGCACAGAAAGACAGGTGTCTCTCCAAGAGAGAGTGGAAAAGTATTAAATATTGTGTGAAAAATATGATCGCCCAGCAGAAGGGCGCATATGTTACAGCTTAGAATTGAACTGTAATTTGTAAACTGCATGGCATATGCAGAGAACTGTTGTAGGTTGCAGTAGAGAATGCCTGCTTATGTTATGATCATAATAGCAACATGTTTTAATGTCCTATGGTTATAGGACACTGATTTTCTATTTTGATTTAGACTTCTTTATGTTTAAAATTTGAGAAACTAACTTAATCTGTAATTTTGACACTTGGTTCAATACTTGCATAAGTTTTCCCATTTCAACTGAGGACTTGTGTGTAAGAGTTGGAGGCAGTGAAAGAACACGACGTGGCACCCTTTATTCGAAGTCAGAAAGTGCCTGGAAAAGAGGCATGTGTGGAGGCACAGAAAGACAGGTGTCTCTCCAAGAGAGAGTGGAAAAGTATTAAATATTGTGTGAAAAATATGATCGCCCAGCAGAAGGGCGCATATGTTACAGCTTAGAATTGAACTGTAATTTGTAAACTGCATGGCATATGCAGAGAACTGTGGTAGATTGCAGTAGAGAATGCTTGCTTATGTTATGATCATAATAGCAACATGTTTTAATGTCCTATGGTTATAGGACACTGATTTTCTATTTTGATTTAGACTTCTTTATATTTGAAATTTGAGAAACTAACTTAATCTGTAATTTTGACGGTTGGTTCATTACTTGCGTAATTTTTCCCATTTCAACTGAGGACTTGTGTGTAAGAGTTGCAGGCAGTGAAAGCACACCTGGCACCTTTTATTTGAAGTCAAAAAGTACCTGGAAAAGAGGCATGTATGGAGGCACAGAAAGACAGGTGTCTCTCCAAGAGAGAGTGGAAAAGTATTAAATATTGTGTGAAAAATATGATCGCCCAGCAGAAGGGCGCATATGTTACAGCTTAGAATTGAACTGTAATTTATAAACTGCGTGGCATATGCAGAGAACTGTGGTAGATTGCAGTAGAGAATGCCTGCTTATGTTATGATCATAATAGCAACATGCTTCAATGTCCTATGGTTATAGGACACTGATTTTCTATTTTGATTTAGACTTCGTTATGTTTGAAATTTGAGAAACTAACTTAATATGTAATTTTGACGGTTGGCTCAATACTTGCCTAATTTTCCCCATTTCAACTGAGGACTTGTGTGTAAGTTCTCGTAGGTTATGTCCGTATCACTGATATGGCTTTTCTATTACAACTGAAGACTTGCACATAGATAAGTGTGCTATTATAAAGATATAATGGATGAGGAGAAACCATCAGTCATTTCAACTGAGGACTTGTATAAGTCCTCATACGATATGCTCGTATTACCAATATAGTTTATTACCCCTCAGCCATCTAGGCCGGAGGGGTATTGTAGTCTAAGCATCTGTCTGTCCGTCCATGCATTGTTAACACCATATCTCCAGAAATACTCACTTTACAAAGACCAAATTTTTATCACTGGGGGCATTGAGGTGCTTCAGGTGTGTATGGAAAAATAGGTCACTACTACATTAAAGAAAACAAAAACAAACAAAAAAACGATGTTAACACAATATCTAAAAAATATTGAATGTAGCTTCATCAATTATTAATGACAGTTGGTCTTAAGGATGCCTCCGGAACCTGTTGAAAACTAGGTCACTGGGTTACATATTTAAGTCGCAGTGCTCCATTGAAGAAAAATGGCATTACCATGATATCTTCAGATCTTAATTTTCTCATTGTAGCTGCACCAATTATTTATGACAGTTGGTCCTGGGATGTCTCAGACACCTAGAGAAAATTAGGTCACTGGGTCACATATTTAGGTCACGGTGCAATGAAGAAAAATGTCCTTGCTATGATATCTCTGCTCATTGCATTAACACCAAAGCTTTGTCGTTAGGTCAAACAGAAGTAACCTTGACCTATTCAAGGGTATTGTCATCACCTATGCATCGGTCCGTCTGTCTGTCGGTCCCTCCTGGCTGAGGTGTTTTCGGTCACTGATTGGCTTCGTGTTTCCCATTACAATTGAAGACATCCACATAGATTTAGTGTACTATTATAAAGATATAGTTGTACATGAGAAGAAACCATGAGTGCAAGTGGTTTCTTTTGTCTGTGTGCATAAGAAATCACAACACCACAGGTAGAGTGATTTCTTATGCACCAAAACACAAGAAACCATGACAACTAGTCATATTTTCTTAAACCATGTTGTTTTTCATATGATTATAGGACGATGATTTTCTATTTTTATTTAGATTTCATCATGTTTAAAATTTGAGAAACTAACTTCAGCTTTAATTTTGACTGTTGGTTCACTACTTGCGTAATTTTTCCCATTTTAAGCGAGGACTTTTGTGTAAGTCCTAGTGCGTTCTGTTCATATTACCAGTATGGTTTTTTCTATTACAACTGAAGAACTCTCACATAGATAAGTGTGCTATTATAAAGATATAG
>OZ026623.1:56978467-57073967 GCA_964020975.1 Hermodice carunculata | reverse complement strand
TGGATGAGGAAAAACCATCACATTTTGACTGGAGGTTCACTATTTGCGTAATTTTTCCTATTTCAACTGAGGACTTGTGTGTAAGTCCTCACACGTTATGGTCATATTACCAACATGAATAAATAAATAAGACTAGGCAAGGCCAGTGGCAGTCAAAACTTAAGACCAGTGAAAACTCCGACCGGTTTCGCTCTTTGTTCTGAGCTCGTCAGGGAGTGAATTGAAAACACCGTTAATTACGCTGCTTTATATAGCAGGGGGTAACGTTGCCAAGGACGGTTGGACAACGTAACGTAAAAATTAACCACCATGCGTTAAGTCAGATCTACCGGTCTAACCGTCAGATTGACGTGTTAGTATGGCTTGAAGATATTTACTCTTCACGTCATAATAGATCTCACGTGCCCTTCACAGGCGACATGTTATGTGGGTGACTTGGGGTTACTAAGCCACATGTAGTATTTGGCTGAGACTGGCGGTCTCTAGTCAATATGTATGTGGGAATGAACATACATTCTCTCACATTGCGAGTGTATAGAGCTGTATCGAATGATAGCTTATCTTGACAGGGGGTTCACAGTGTTTTCAGGTGCTAACCTTATCAGGTGTAGCCAGGTGTCATTTGCTTAGGATAGATAGACACGGAAATAAAAATTTGGTATAATACTAGGCAAAGGTGCCTATCTACCCATGACATTGAGGCCAAACGGTTCTGTTGTGCAAAGCTGGTGGATCCAATGGTTTTCCCTCTTTAAACGTAGCGTCTCTGTTCTGGACAGCTCTGGTGGAATACATATGTGTTCCAGAATCTGAATCTTTACATTGATTCCTGTGTGTGCTGGTAGGCGGAAATGTCTACCTAGGGGCTGAGTTACATCTTTATGCTTGATGTAATAGAAATGTTCTCGTAACCTGTCCATCAGGGGGCGCTTGGTCTGTCCCACATACTGTTTGTTGCAATGCAAGCAAGTGAGGAGATAGACTAGGTTATTGTGTTTACAAGTGCCACCCTTTGGTGTTGAATAGGAACGCCCCGTGACTGTGCTTACTACTCTACCCGACACGTCAAGTTTTGGGCAGTAACGACATGTCAGAGTGTTGCACGGGTTCTGTTCAGTGATACCTGAGATAGATGCCACTGGGGTGGTCTTGGGATGCCGCAATCTGGAACGCATTAGGAGATCTTTCAAATTCTTGGTTCTCCTGTGACCTAAGATGACCTGTGTGTCATCTAGGTGGTTAGCATGTTTGGAGGCTTTCAGGGTGCCCCAGTTACGCTGTATAATAGTTCTCAATGGTGGGGGGTTGGGGTTGAATTCGGTGATCAGGAACAACTTGTCCTGATCTGGATCTATTGTCTGTTCATTAGAGGGAGTGAGAAGTATTTGCCGGTTCATACCCCTCACTTTTAAGAGAGTATCCTGGAGCTGTTGGGATGGATATCCCCTCAGTTCATAGTATCTCAAGATTTTGAGTGCGTTTGTCTCAAAGTCTGCCTCGAAGTGACATATACGCTTTACCCTAAGTAACTGACTATAAGGGCCGCCAGTTTTGCAGTGGGTTGGATGAGCTGAACTGTAATGCAAATAAGTATGCGTGTCAGTGGGCTTGGTGTACAGGGTGGTGTACGCTTTATTATCCTGGTCCAACTTAACCGTAGTGTCCAAAAAATTAATTTCAGACGTTGACATTTCTGCTGAAAACTTAATTTTTGGATGGCATGAATTTATGTGTTCGATGAAGTCATGGAGTTGCTCTTCACCGAGGGTCCAGATGCAAAAAATGTCATCTATGAACCTCCACCATACTAGTGGCTGTGTGGGGTGTGCTAATAGTTTCTTTGTCTCCAAGTCAGCCATGAAAATATTAGCAAAGGATGGGGCTACCCGTGTCCCCATTGCCGTCCCATTGATCTGTAAATAATGCTCACCATTGAACTCAAAATTGTTACATGTTAATACCAAACGTAGTAACTTGATGAGTTCAGAAACTGCAGGCTTGTCGTCACGGTCTCTGTTATCCAATAGAGTGGAGGCTACACATCTTAAGCCCTCGTCTATTGGGATGTTTGTGTACAGGGATGCTACATCCAAAGTGACCAGAAGGCTATTTTCTGGTAGGGGCGGAAGTGATTCAATCTTCCTAATAAAATCTGTGGTGTCTTTGATGTAGCTTTGTATTTGTGGGACCAGGGGTCGGAGGAAAAAATCTGCAAAGCCTGAGATTCTTTCTGTTGGGCACTCATTTGCACTCAAGATGGGACGCCCTGGTGGTGGTAAAATACCTTTATGTATTTTCGGTAGAGTGTAGAAACAAGGTACTCTTGGCTCTTTGATGTAAAGAAACTCTGCTGTTTCTTTTGTGATTGACTTATTGTCTACCATCTCTTGTAACGCCAATTCAACCTTGTTGTTGTGGACAGAAACCAACATGTTGTGGATTACCAACATGGCTTTGCTATCACAACTGAAGACTTTCACATAGATAGGTGTTCTATTATAAAGATGTAGTGGATGAGGAGAAACCATCAGTTAGAGTGGTTTAGAGTAGTAGATGAACTGTAATCTGACGGTTCTCTACTTGCGTAACTTTTTCCATTTCAACTGAGGACTTGTGTGTAAGTACTCAGACATTATGCTCGTTACATGTGTTACCAATATGGCTTATTTCTCATTACAACTGAAGACATCCACATAGATTTAGTGTTCTGTTATAAAGATCTTGTAGTAGTGGTTGATGAGAAGAAACCATGAGTTCCAGTGGTTTCTTTTGTCTGGGTGCATAAGAAATCACGACACCATAGGCAGAGTGATTTCTTTTGCACCAATACACAAGAAACCATGACAGCCAGTCTTATCATCTTAAAACCATGTTGTTTTTCAAATGATCATAGGACGGTGATTTTCTATTTCGATTTAGACTTCGTCATGTTTAAAATTTAAGAAACTAACTTGATCAATAATTTTGACTATTGATTCACTACTTGCATAATTTTTTCCACTTGCACGCACCAGAAGTCCCAACAATACAGAATCAAAGGCTACTCCAGTCAGTCAAACCCATTTGGGTGAGCAGGTAAGACAGGGTTTATAGATAGATTTGTTGGAGCTGTCCAGGTTTGAATCTTGTATTCACTGTGTATTTTTAATAAAAGTTGAGGGCAAAACCTTGAGTTTTCTAACCAGCCAGCACAGGTTGAGTGCATTACTTTAATATGTGCACAGGGAAGCTGTTGACTTAGCTTTTTATATTTCAGTAGATAACCTCGCCTGAATATACCATTCAAAGTTGTATTAAGAACAGAATAAAAATTGAAACATATATTGAATACATACGAGTTTATGCCTTTTGAATTTCTAGAATTTCCTGTAAGTGACTGTATTTCACTGAATTCATATGTCTGTGTCACTTAATAGTTTGCCGCTTGCTGTATCGCGGCATGCCATGGGTCTATGCCCTTTTTTAGAGCACAAGATTTCCTCTGGGGAACCTGTGGTTGCTTCTCCCTCCCCCCACCCACGTGGAGCTGCCTGGCCCCTCTTGTGAGAGTGGGGTTGGGTCTTCTGCTCAGTGGACTGTGCCAACGCATAAGATGGCTACGGCGATAGCCTCCACTGCACCCTCTGTGGGGTTCGTGCCTGTTTGTGGGCCCCTTGGAGGTCAAGAGGTGGACCGTAAGATAGTTCTCAGTGCTGAGGACTCTGCCATTGTGGTCACTTTTAGGGGGTGAGATATTGGCCTCGTAACCGGTTTCTTCCCTGCCCTCCTGCTCGCGTCGCAAGTGATCGTGCTCCCCCATGGGAGGTAGATAAGGTAGAGGCATCATCGGCACCTCTCTTCTTTCTCAGGAAAGGAAGGTACGTCACCAGAGCCGTTGCTCCCATGGCCTGTAGGCCTATTTGCTTAGTGCATGGCGGCAGGCTGGACTCCCCTCCTCACACTGGGGAGCTTCTGTTGGGCATCTTGCCCAAGGAGACGCTTCATACTTGGGAGGAGTTCTGGACGTTAAGGCAAAGATTAAGGAGGAGCGACTCGAGGATTTGCTCCTTGGATCAGGGGAAGATCTGGAAGATTGTCCCACAGCCAAGGGCATTCTGGACCGGGACTGTTTGAACTTCCCAAGTAAGGATTCCAAGGCAAAAGAGGGGAGCCCTTGTTTTGCCCCTCCTAGCGGCAGAGCAGATAGAGGCAGAGGTTTTGCTGCCGAGTGAGCGAAAGCTCTTTAGTCGGCGGTTTTAGCCGAGAAGGTGGTGGATCAGGTTGACCAGTCTCCTGATGAGGCGGAGAAGTTGGGTTCCATGTTTTGGGCCAGTGTTGCATTATGGGGGGAACCCTTCCCCGTGAGGCTTTCCCGCAGCCCACATTGGTGCAGACTAGGGCAGTGCTGATGGCAATCAATGAAGTGGAGCTGGCGCCCCAGTTAGAGATGCCTTTCTCCAAATTCATTGCCAGGTAGTTCGCTGAATCGTCAACAGAACTTACCGGGTCAAGCGATGTGCCAGAAAAAGGTGCCTCCAGGGATGGCCTTGCCCTGGGTTGTTTGCTGGCAAAGCCAAAGTCCAGGCTGGAGATGTAGCAGACAAATCGTTCTCTGTACAACTTCGCTCCGGATGGTTGATGTTCCTTCATGGGACCACGCCATCAAGTAGTTCGGAGTTCATACCTCTGCCTCTCTCATTGCTCTGCACTGAGCAGGATGTGCAGGTTATGACCTTAGTGGGCTCCTGTAGACTGTTTGGGATGTTTGGCCAGGCATCTTTTAGAGAAGGCGCGTGACAACCCCACGGCACCTACCTCCACCAAACTTTTGGTGGAGAGCCTGCCGGGCTTCAAGCAGTCTCGAGGCTATGACATGAGCATATGCTTAGTGGTGCCATTACCCTTGCCTCGAATCCGAAGTCAGTGCGAAGTAATGTGCTCCTCTCAGTGGCCAACCTGCCAATGGTGGTGAACATGCTGGCCCTGGACCCTGTTGCCTGTCCAACTCCGTTTTCAGGATTGGTGGGATCATTAGAGCAGGCTCTTCTCCCAGTTTGTTTTGACTGCCATTCGATTTACTGATTCTGAGTTGGTCTCGTAGCGTGAACGTGATGCCGGGGCATTCCATGGTGTGGTTCAACACCGAGGTGACCTTGTTTACCGATGCTTCCATTTGGGGCTGGGCAGCACATTTGGATCTGCATTGGACCCACGGAATTTTTTATGGGGGCTCTGGCAAAGCACAGGTAAATGCGTGGAAACCAGCCTAAGTGATCTATAGTGAGTAATGTTTCTTAATACATGTAATAGTTTTACTGTTGAAAACTTCCTTTTTCATTTATTAAAGGAAGGCAACGCAGAAAAATATGATGAAGTGTATGTTCAAAATTTTAGTACCTGCTATTGACAAAGAAAATAAAATGACCCTTAAAGAAACGAATGTTATTTTATCATGAAAATAAAGCCCAATATCCACATATGGAGGTTCTGTAAGTGGGCAAGAAACTGTAATAAGGCCTATATATTAAGAATATGCCCTGCAGATTTAGGTTTGAAGCAAAGGAGAGGCGTGAGGGTGTAAACGTTTAAAGTATCCTGGTGTTAAGGTTGACAAGGGACATGTTCCCTAACCATGCTTAAAGAGTGCTTTGTTGCAAATACCTATATGTAATGCTCAAGATCCCAATGTGTTTCAATGTCCATTAGAACTGAGGACTTGTGAGTAAGTCCTCATACGTTATGCTCATAATACCAATGTGTTTCAATGTCCATTTAAAGTGAGGACGTGTGTGTTAGTCCTCATATGTTATGCTCTCACCTAAGTGGCTCATTTTCCATTACAACTGAGGACTTTTATGTCCTCATTAGTTATGGAGGTTGTCAATCTAGTTTTATCAAAACCTATGAACATTTTGAACATAATTAAGTGACACGTGATTAACTGAAATGTTAGTCTAAAACTAGGATCTGCTTTTGTTTTGAAAAAATAATAAATAAGTAGAGTCCTCGGGAAGATAGTACAAATCTATAGTCCTCGCATTGGGTACTTATGTAGGTATGTGTGTGTGTGTGTGTGTGTGTGTGTGTGTGTGTGTGTGTGTGTGTGTGTGTGTGTGTGTGTGTGTGTGTGTGTGTGTGTGTGTGTGTGTGTGTGTGTGTGTGTGTGTGTGTGTGTGTGTGTTTGTAAAAGTCTGATACAACCGGCTGGGATATATTTTTGGTATTGAAATCAGGATAAATGAGCTGAAGGAAGGGGATAGGACCTGTAATACCAATTTTTTTAACAAGGAAAGGATTGGTTGAGATCTCACCTGCAGTGGAGTGTAGATATTGTAACACAGTAAATGTTTTGTAATTTTGATGTGACCTCTAAAGGTCAATGTCATTTGGACCTTTGAAAGATTTACCTAGCCATAACTTAGACAATTTTCATTTGATTTGGTTCATGTTGAGCTTAAATTATAATTATTCTAACACTATATATTTTTGTAATGTACATGTACCTTCCGAAGGTCAAAGTCAATGTCATTTGAACTTTTGGAAGTTTCATCCAGTCATTACCTGGTCAATTTGCATTCAATTTCAATCATGTTGGACTCTACTTATATGTATCGCAACACTGCACCATTTTGTAATTTGCATATGCCCTTTAAAAGTCAAAGGTCAAGGTTATTTGGCCCTTTGAAATTTTCATCTGGCCATAACTTGGTCAATTTTCATCTGATTTGGTTCAGGTTGGGCTTAAATTGTAGATAGTGTAAAAATGTACATTTTAATAATTTACATGTGACCTCTAAAGGTCAAAGGTCAAGGTCATTTGGACCTTTGGAATTGTCATCTGGTAATAACTTGGTCAGTTTTCATCCAATTTCGGTCATGTCGGCCTCAAACTGTAGGTATTACAAACTGCATATGTTAAAATTGACATGTAACCTCTAGAGGTCAAAGATCATTTGGACCCTTGCAATATTCTAGCCATATTCACAACTTTTGAAAGCACAAAGAGAGATTTGCTTTGTCGCGAATCTTTTTCTAGTTTACTACCTTTTGTGGTATACAACCCAGGGCAACCATCACTAGTACCACTTTTCTACGGCGTTTGGCACATTTTGGCGAGGAACTGTGGCGGGACCGTAGATTGCCGCCAACCGCCGCCGATTACTTTGGCCTGCTACCAGGCCTCACTAGAAAGTGCGGCAAAGTATGGCAAACTGCGATCGCCGCTCTATGCAGCAGAATCTACTAAGTAGGTTCAAGGAGTATCTGGTATAGGAAAACGTCCATCACAGTGAGTATTGAAGGCTATTTGCAGATAATCCACATCCTTTTATAAAATGTACTACAATATTTGAACTAAATTGTAGACTAGAAAGAAGCAAAAAAAAGTAAATGGTTAGGCAAAAAACTCTGTGATCATGATGATGATGATGATGATGATGATGATGGTAAAACGTGTTAACATGCAGCAAAACCTGTTCTTGTGGACACTTCAGTAACCTGGATAAACCTATAATATGTACAGATTTTTCAAGACCCACACGGTCTTGTATGCATTGTATGACCCCCCCCCCCCACACACACACACACCTATCCCACCCCAACCAATCCTACATCAGATGTTGAATAAAACTTATTTTAAAGTGAGGTGCCCAAAATGTGTAAACAAACAGTGATTAAATTAAATTAAATTTCTATGCATCAGATCTGCAGAAGGATGTTATTATAGCAGTACAATATGTGGTACAGTGCTTTTGTGCCATGCTTTTTATGCAGAAACACACAAAAAATGTTTGCAGCAATAAATTTACATGTATCTGTATGGAAAAGGTGTCACAATTAAACATGGTTCGTAATACTACTGTTTATTCATTATTCTTGGTAAAATGGATGTACATTCAATATTTTTGGGCCATATTTTGCTATAGTTTACACTCAATGTGTCTTATTATATGCACACATAGTAACTATAAGGGTAGAAAGTTTGTATGACTGCAACATATATGCAGCTTTTGGTCCAAATATTGTAGTCCATTTTGTACTGACAATTAAAAAGGGATGTGGATTATCTGCAAATAGCCTCCAATATTTACTGTCGCGGACGTTTTCCTATAACAGATGCTCCCTGGACCTATATTTGGCGGCGATCTGCGGGCTCACAGCAGTTTGCCGCAGATTGACGCACTTCACTGCACTTTCTAGTCATGCCTGGTCGCAGGCCAAAGTAACTGGTGACGGTTGGTGGCAATGTGCGGCGAACTGCGATCCCACTGCAGTTAGCCTCAGAGAGCCGCCAAATGCCGCATTTCACAACCAAAATGTGAGCGTGGATGCCACCATCTTGAATATTGTTAACTAGCAGCAAGAAAATATACATAAACACAAGCTTCAGTGTGTCGGGACATGGTTTATCACAGAGTAGCAGGGGTGCAGGGGGAGAAGAGGCAGCAGGAGGGAGATCTAGAGGGAGGAGGCAGGCAGAAGGGAGACAGGTTGAAGTGGGCCAGGAGCAAACACAAAGAGAGGATGAGCCCAGGGTAGAGCCAGAGAAGGGCGAGTGTGACAACCACACACAGTCTGAGGGGTACTGTATGTCGGTAGAGTTTAATGCTGCAGGACTAGCCTGCTCTACAAACAAGGTAAGGGAGAAGAGCTGTACGTTTAGGCGGGAGAAGTGAGGGAGCATGGAGGTTTTGCACGCACAGCTGGCAGCCCACAAGATATAGATAGAGGAGGCTAGGGACAGCATCAGGGCTGCAGCTGTTGTGAGAGGTCCAGGTTAGGGTGAAGCAGGCTGAGAGGGAACAGGATGGGGGAGAGGTCAGGAGGGAGGTGAGGATAAGGTGAGGCAGTAAGTGGCAGATCTTAGTGAGAGGGGAGAACAGGAGGCACCTAGAGAGGCAGTGTTGATAGGGAGCAGCATTGCTAGGAAAATAGATAGGGTCTTTTGTAGCGCAGACAGGGAGCATAAGGGTTAGGGTGTACCTCCCAGTAGATAAGGGACATTGAGGCTCAAAGAGGTAGTCGGGAGCATCTGAGAGTCATTGTGCAGTGGGAACAATGATCGCTCAGACAGGGAAGAGCAGGCAGAGAGAATAGCGACTGATATGGAGTTAGGCAAGTACTGGAAGCTTGTGGGGAGCATTACACAGTTAGAATGCAATCCTTTGGTAATGGGGATATTACCAAGGCTTAGGATGAGTGCATGGGAAGGAAGTTGGATTTATGCGATTAATAGGAGGTTAAAGAGGTTATGTAGGCAGGGTGGGATAGCATTTAGTGATGCATTGGAGGATTTTGCCAGGGGGGAGATGATTGCTGTTGATTTCAATGGGTACATTGTTAATGGAGTAGATGGAATGGAAGGAGGAGACAGAGAAGTTAGTTGGAATGGAAGCAGGTTGTTACACTTCACTAGGGAATATGGGCTGAGAATAGTAGACAGGGACACACAGTGCACAGGAAAGTGGACATGAGCCTCAGGTGGCAGACAGACAATGATTGATTATATCTTAGTGGATAGTGAGATTTTTCGAATGACACAAAAATGTGAAGTAGGTGAGAAGGGTAGACTGGATATAGGCAGTGACCACAACTGGATGACAATTTCAGTTGACAAGCGGATAAATGGGAGATAGAAGGAGAAGTAAAGTAAATGAATGGAGCCCTTACTTGGAGAATTCTTAAGGTGGATCAGGAAAGGATTGGCAGAAAGAAAGTTCCAGTTGAGAATAGCGGATATAAAACAGACCCAGAACTGAAAGGAACAATGAAGACAAAGAGGGCGAGAAATAGAACACGGAGATTAGGCAGGAAAACAAGCACCCAGAAGGTGAAGCTAAAACCAAATGTAGAAAACAGGTAGCAGATATGAAAGCAGAAAAGAGAGTTAGTAAAAATGAATAGATGACAAAGAAAATAGTGGAAAGTGGAGACGAAGGGTCAACTATCTTTTGGAAACAGGTTAGCCAGAAGAAAAAGAAGAAAACTCAAGGAATCATATATAAAGGAAAGAGAAGAGAGAGGAGGGAGAAAAACAACAAGCAGCAAGAGAGGACAGGGATGAGATTAATGACTCAAAATAGGGCAAGGGAACAGTACCAGCGTGTCAATCCAAAGATAAACAGGATCAATGGGATCCTGAGTTTCATCACAGAATCAGTAACATTGAAGTTAAGATATCTATACAGCAGATGAAATTATTGGAAGCTACAGGAACACATGATGTTTGAGCGAGTTTATAAAGTAGGGGCCAGAGGGAATTGAAAACAGTTTACAGATGCTTTTCAATAGAATTTTTGAGAAGAAACAAGTATCTGGTGAATGGAGTAGTGTTAGGATATCATACTTTCTGAAAAAGGGTTGAGGTGACTAACTGGACAAGGGTATGGATATTGCTATTGCATCTGATTTGAGCAAAATATTTAGTGGGATAATGTACCAAAGACTGAGCAGAATAGTTGAAAGACTTGGACTTCTGAAAGAATTTCATAATAGTTTTAGACCAGGGAGAAAAGTAGCGATCATGTATTTACACATACTCAGGTTTTAGAATTGGCAAGACAAAAGTGGCTCGCATGCTAACTGGCGCAACTCAAAATACTGGTAGAGAAAAATTGTATCACGAAACAAAACGGGAAACTTTAAGCCAGTGGCGAGAAAAACATAGACTTATCTGTTTGTTTAAATTGATTAATGGGTTGACTCCTGAATATTTAGTTAATAATATTTCAGAAAATGTCAAATCGTATTACGATATGCTATATTCAATTAGTTCACCTGTAATTGCAAGAAGCTTAGAGAAAAGAGAGGCATCTTTTTCCCATCTGTCATACCCAGTTGGAACAGATTAGATCAAAATTTAAAGGATAATGTATGCTTACTACATTTTTAAAGGAAATTGAATAAATATGTTGAGCGTGTACCAGTCTATTTTTGCAAAGGATCTAGATTTGCTCAAATTCATCATGCCAGAATTCGAATGACTGTTGCACTCTAAATGCTTTGTTGTTTCGCTGGTGGCACATTGCATCTCCAAAATGTACATATTGCGCTCCAAACGAAACTATACACTTCCTGTTAGCGTCCAAAATATCAGTCAGTAAGATAAAGATTCTTTGGCCATTTTCAGACTGCACTAAATGCAAAAAAGCTCCTTGATGTGATCCCAATGAGAACAATGTTTGGAATACATCTCTATTTGGTAATGTACAAAGTTTCATTTTAACTTCAAAACTTCATAATAATTGAGACCCCTTCTATAAATTAAATAATAAAGGCCCATTTAAATCCATTAACTCGTATTTTTAACACAAATCGTTGATATGCAACTTCTCAAGAGCATGTCCAACATGAGTCACACTTTTATACATGTTTCGATTATGTTTCTGAGAATAATGACGTATTGTACAAGGGAGAGGAATTTGCTTAAGTCTCCATCGAGACTTGTTTTCCAATCCCTACTTTTCTCGAAATAAAAATATGTTAAAATCATATCAATTTACATCAACAGTTCATGTTAACTAATTTTGCGTTTAACACAGGTTAAGGCGTAAGTTGAGAAGACAATAGCCATCACACTGGTGACGCATTGCCAAGAGCACCAGTCGTACTATCCCTCCTCCGTTTCCTTTGCCTACCATCAAATGTTAGATCAAATAACCTCGTAGAGTACAACAGAATTACGATTTCGTCGTTTGTAGTGTCTCATACATGGAACCATGGCCATGCCTCCGTATACATTGACACCAGATCTACCTAGAATATATCTAAGTCGTTATATATGTCTTCATAGTCATACAACCAGAGAGATATTAATTCTCATTTATTTCACATATGTGAAAAAGAAAGTCACATATGTTAAATAAAGATACAAGTTTACATATGTGTAAAAGTATTTCATATAAGTGTAAAGTAAGTTCATATATGTAAAACATTTACACATGTGTGAAATTCTTATAGACATATGTGAAATAGTTTCACTTATATGTGACATAAAAATATAATTGTATATATGTATAAAACTATTCAACGTGTAAATCTTTCGCAAATGTGTGTAAAACTATTTCAGATATCTAAAATAATTTGAAGATATTGTACATTATGTGAAATTGATTACATATATGTGAAAAGAATCACATATGTATAATTATGGAATAAATGCTGAAATAGCTTTCCATAAGAACCAGCATAATGTGTCTGTGGATGCTTTCTTATAGCAGGCTATTACCGCCCCGGCACTGACTGGTCCATTGACATTAACACATGCAGTTTTTCTGACAAAGGATACGCCAAGTACGCTGGTTTGAAGAGAGACTCAGAGAGTGTATATGTCTGCCTGCTTTGCTGATGCTGCCTCTAAGGTCTTATTTTCAACTTTGTATCTTCGTAATTATCCACTGACTAATTGCCTTTTACCGGCAGAGAAACTTGGCTGCGTTAAGTCATACTGAGTATAGAAAGATCGCTAGCAGGTATTTGAGGTGTACTTTCAGGCATTTTATGCACCTTTGCATGGCAATTTAAGATGATTGCCAATGATCACACAGACGACCTCGCAACATCTCTGAAACACCGAGCACTCAAAGGTTAGATAAGCTGAGCGATACACATACAACAGCACACAAGATATAAAAACAACTAAGAAGGACCAGGTCTGTATGTGATAGGCTTACACAATGAGGTGAATAGTACCAGTTAGGTATGGGATTATTCAGGCCCGTTACCCCGGGGGGAGGGGCTGGAAGGGTCGAAACGAACCCACCTCGACTGAAAAAACAACTAAACAAACAAAAAAATCCAGCGAGTCTAAACGCGTATCTGTGAATCGTCCTCGCTTACAACACTTCCAGCAATGATTATGTTCTCTGCCTGTCCATCAACTCCACCTGTGCATGCATTAGCAAGCCAAGCTTTTGAAAGCATTTATACAGAGAATTGTGCGACATACACAGTTAAATTCGTGTACTAAAACTAACATAAAGTTATGTCGTGTATATATATATATATATATATATATATATATATATATATATATATATATATATATATATATATATATATATATATATATATATATATAAGCCCTATTCTACATTTATTTTGTTGGGCATAATACTGGCCAAAGGGCCTGCCTAATATCACATGACTGCCCGCACTGTTAATGCAGTACTTATTGATTGGTATTAATGATTAAAAAACTGAGTGGCTTGCTCAGCAAATGGGTAGACTGTCCTTTCTGGTTGTTGCTTCACTTTTCAAATGTGAATAAAACGCAAAAATAATACAATTTCGACTGGAAGCTTATTCTTAGAGGCAGAACTCAAACACTTAGATACTGTATATTCATGAAGAGACACATCGTGGGCAAATTAGATAATGAACGTCCTGTCGAATTGCCCCTTTCAGTACCGACTACGACTAAAGTCAAAATACTAAAGTTGATCTGTTCTGATTTATCACGAGGATACTGGATTCATATTCTTTGTAGAAGGACATTTTATTCAAATACAAGCATGCCTTAGTTCCAGAGAATATCATGGTCCAGGTCAACAGCTTTCCTTGGCACCTTTTGTGCGTATTGCGCTCGAACTGTGTCGAGTAAAGCTCTTGGCTTTGGGGGTTCTTCAACATCTGATGCTAGCTCAACTTTCACTGGAAGATTCAAAAGAACCCTGTGAATGAAGTATTAAGTTTTATCATTTCAAAGACAGGATGTGGTACAGGCGCTTCTTTGAACTCGTTGCGTTCATCACTGCAGGCAATTGAGAAGCGAAAGAAACATTTCAAGAAGAACAAGGCAGATAAACCACAGCTTGATGATTACATGAAACAAGAGTATGTTTTACCGAAACCAAAGAATAAGCCTAATGTCAGTGTGCTGAAGATGAATCAGCACCCCAATGAAAAATTTACATAATAAAAGTTCCCACTGGCACAGTCACTGACCAGGTCACGTTTCCCTTCGGGGGGGGGGGGGGGGGGGGGACTCGAAATCCTGGATTTGTAAGTAGCAGGGAATGTGGGATCTGATTGACATCCTTGTTACAAAATAACCACTCAAATACATAAATTATGTTTATATTCATATTTGTTTCATACACTTCAAATATCACACTGACTATTAAAGTAGGACAATAACAAAATTAACATCACTCTCACTTAAGCTGAAAACCAGAACGTATTGTAGTTGATTGAAAATGTACGGAAATTATTTATAGTCCAATCATGAAATGAAACACAAACTTCCTTGACTTTAGAAGACGATGTCCACCAGAGTAACCCAACCCCTTGTAGGCCTTCTCCAAGTCCATCTCTAAGCTCCAACTGAATATAAATAAAACTTCTTAAGGCAGTATCCGTATCAGCGACATGCAACTCATAATTGACAACAAACTGTTCCACCACCTAACCATTACACACCAACATAGAAAACTTTATCTCAGTCCTGATGAACCAATAACTACATAATCTATCAATCTGATTCATTATAAAGACACAAGTAACAATCAGTATACATTAATATTGTTCTGTGAAATGAAAGAGAAGAGAAAAATTTATTTAAGCTACTTCTATTTTAACAAAAATCCAAACCGGTATTTCAATTGAAGAAATAAGTTTGCGATGCAAAGATAAACTCATACAAAGTTGAACAAATTACCAATAATTATATATGAAACATTTTTCTTTTCATTACCAATATCATTATCATAAACCTATTCAACACACATGAGTTCAGTTAACACAAGTAATCAATTGTAAACCTTATATTCCCATGGTGTAACACAGCAGCCTCGATATAAGTTGACCTCATCTTTGACCTGACCTGACCTGACCTTCGAAAGGTCAATCTAAAGTTAGTAATATATGCCGATAAAAACTTTCTCGTGCCATTGAGCACACAACAGACATTTTGTCACACGCAGGTAATCACTTTGCGGACTTGGTCCGGGCACCAACATACAGACATACAAAGTTCACACGTTCAAACCCTTTAGAATTTCACGAGAACCAAGGAAAAAATTCCAGGAGGGAAACCAACACACATTAGTTGCCTATCGTAATTTCGAATAACCGAGGACACGTCTAAGCGACAAAAATTACATTGGTTGTCATAGAAAATATTACCAGACCTGGAAACCCAGTCTCTTCATGAAAATTCGTGCGGAAAAATATTTCTTATCAGTGAAAGTGCTTTTTAATCAACAGGCAAAATCTGAATCTAGATGCGGAAGATTTCTGCGGTCGATCATTTAAACTGAAACGTGCATTGTATACATTCCTTAGGATGCGAACCTGTTCGCTTGAATGGATTATATGACCTGGCGGTTTTGACCAACTGATCCCTGAAACCTATCAAAGCAAGTCATAAACATTTGACTTCATGATAGTTTGTGAAACGTTTTTACTTAGGAATGCACTGCACGACATTGCAAACAAGTCGCCAAGAATAGACTATTGCTTTTGTTTTACAGGAATGATAAAACGCCAGAGAATTCCTTATGCCCGTCTCGCTACTTTCCCAGAATTTAAACTAATACATACTTACGTCGCACAACTTATATTAACATGTTTAACTGACACATGTGATTCAATTCATTTTTTTGCAGATCTACAAACATCTGATCTCGATGTTCTATATTACGGAGAGGATTTTTTAGTTAGTGAATTTCTTCTACTATTCTCTTCAATCTTACAAAACAATTTACAATAGCATGAGAGAAAAAAAATACCCAACCCCAAAGCCTTTCAGAACAAACCTCATAGTCCCCCTAAATACTTTTACAGCTCACCGGCCCATGAGATTACGAAAACATTCAGATTGCAACTCAAACGTTCTCTTAATTAATCTTTATACAAAAAAAAATAAATAAATAAAAATCCGGAACCATACTTGTCACATTATATACATCTTCAACCTAATCTGGTGACGATTTTTACTCCGCAAAATTTAACCTCTTCAGCATAAACCTATCTCCTTATTTAAATACTGTTTCATTTAAATAACCTCATCAAACTTCTATCCATGTCCTCAGCGATTGAATCAAGTTTAAGCATTTTATTACTGAGACGTGCATTTTTTTATTAGCTGAATACCTATTTCTGCAAACTTCAGCTACATATCGCCAAACATTATCATGTAAAGAATGAATAAATAAGCTCCTTACGCTACGTTTATCCTCAAAAGACAATTCATATATTCAACATTTTACACGTACTAACTCTCAAATCCTAAATCTCATCGGACCTAGACACAAAAAAATGATGTCAGACTGCTACATGGTCCAATAGCCCTTCATAACACTTATTCCTCCCCCCCCCCCCCCACCTGCCCCCATTTTAACCCCATACCTTTGGGAGGGAAAGAAATGTATCAACAAGGAAAAACATATTTATGAACAATATAGGCAACCTGGTCGTAAATTCGCCATGCTCCCAGACCCCTATAAAAATCAAGTCAACATAAGAATGATATAAATGAGGGGGATCACAAGAAAAGAAGCCAGAAAATGGAGGAGTCGGTGACAAACATTTCTCAGTTTAACAGCCAAGACAAAACAGAAAACCTTCAGTCCACCATAAAGTTGCCAGCCAAAACAATAAGCTTACCTCCCCGGGAAAAAAATAAAAAGCCCAAACTTTAGTGAAGTCTTTTGCTACATGTTGAAATCATGATCTCCCAAATGCCAAGGCAAGTCAAAATAGAAAAAGTCTACATCACCTGAACTTCTCGACGTGGCTACGGAAATCTCCCCTCAGAAAACAGTGAAACAGAGCTGCTCCTCAAAGACCGGCAGACAATAAGACCTAGGACCCCGATCGAGCAGAACCTGAGATATTTTACCCAGGTGCTAAAGCACCGCCCTCTAACAGAAATGCTTGTCTGGGGGTCAGGTGAAAAACAAGATAATACGTTCGGCGGGAATTTTTCACCCTAAAAAAGGAAAGAGAGCGGGAACAACAGCATGACCAGAAATTGTGGGTAAATTAATGTAAACAATAACATGTGCTCCACTCTATACTGACACTGTCCCAGAAAAAAACAGAAAGTTAAGCACGAATAATACATACAACTTCCCCAATTCTTCTACATTCAATATTGATGAATGCTAAACAAATACAAGTAAAATTAATCATTTTACATTAGCAGTGGGAAAAGCTTTATATAACATACGATTTTTTCACCACTGCTACATGGAGTTGAAATTATGAATATGGGTAATGTTTTTCTGAACTATTAGATGTTCAGTGAATAATGTATTGCCTGGTGGATAGTCAAGTCTTATATCTGGTGATGTTTATGTTCATGGGTTTATCAAGATTAAGACGTTTTTGAACTTGGACTGAAAAAACAACTACAATATTTACAGTAATAGTCTCATATATTACTATTTAGCTGCCCGTGTGAAGGTGAATTATGTGCAATTGCCAATGTATGAGGTACACTGCTGAATTCTGAAGCTAATTATCTATGCAATCAGAATAATACACAGCAGATTGTGGTCGAGATATAGGACGAAATGGGAACGATAGATAAGTATGTTTACGGGCACAAAGGTATCTAGTTCTTTTAGTAAGTATATCTATAATTCTAGAAACTGTACATGAAATTTTACAACTAGGCTTGTGCTCACACCAGTTGATATTTTCGTGAACTGTTTTTCAACAATACATACACATGTACTGCCGAATTTAACAGCTTGAAATCGGTCTGTTAGATTGCATTGAAACCAATTTTATGAGGTATTATTGAATTCATGATAAACCAGTATATGAAGAAGAATACCATTAGCTAGAATGTCAAAAGCTTTGGACAAAACAGGACATTTAGTTACGGGTAATTCCCTGGAATAGGAGCAGTTGAAAAATCCTACGAATTAATTTGTGATAAGTGGTCTCTATTAAAGGAACACAGAAGTCTCATTATATAATACATTATTTTGAAGCCTATGAAATCAGTAATAAATATCTCAATTTATCTCCCATGTATTTCAAATTTCAAAAAGTTATTTAATGAGGCAATATATGCTGAAAATATGTGGAAGCCTCCATAGTTTGAAGCCATCCAAAACAACCTCCCAATCAGAATGCTGTATTCAGCCGACCAATCACCAATTCTGCCAAAATGATTCCAATGACAATATGGCAACAAACTTTAGAGGGGAGTCAGACAATCATACATGTAGCTATTACACTCATTGCAATGATGCCCATTCCTCTTGACCAGGCTATGTGATCACAAAACTGTAGTAAACGTTTTGCTCACATTCCCAAAGAGGTCGTGCCGACAATGGCCAGTTCATTGTTCTTGCTGATGATTAGTCAAATGCAGTGAGGCTATAAATGTGAGTAGGGACCTGTTCTGAAGGGCAAGTCCCAAGTCTAAGTCTGCAAATCACCCAAGGCAATGAGAAAACAAAATGTCCCAGAGATTCCGATATATATATATATATATATATATATATATATATATATATATATATATATATATATATATATATATATATATATATATATATATATATGTATATATATATATTCACTTCAATATGGAATATGGTAACCATTACCATGCACTTTTACTCAGACAATTTCATTGGGTTACAAGCCACGAAGAAAGCTTTGTGTGGCAAATATTAAAAAACTACAGCTTTGATGAGAAAAAAATGTGTATTTTCAGTCACATACAATTGACCTTCCCATGATCCTCTCACAAGTCACCACTTTGTTCTCCCATGGGATGGTACTGAGCATAATTAGGCAGATTTCAGAGTATATCCTAACAACAAAATAGAAAATTGTTCAGGTCTGCTTTTACATTTGATTTAACCATTTCACAATTTTATGTTACTAACTTAGACCCCCCGAAAATATATACATAAAGGGACTTCAGTGTTCCCTTCAATCTAATTCCTTGAAGCCGAATTGGATTTAAAAGAAAATTATGGGACATATAGCAGGAAGAGATTTGACATTAGAAAACTCTGTTTATGACTCTTAGAAGGCAGGTAGGAGGGATATTTGTCTGTATTTGTTGAGTAAGGTATTGTCTTCTTTCATGAAATCCGGTCATACTGGGAATCGAACTTGTAACATTCCATAACTTCCTAACGTCATTTTTGAATCTCTGGCATTGATTGCGAAAACAATTTCGTTTTGGTTGCCGAATACTCTTAATAAGGACTTAGTTGATGATTTTGATTATGCTTGAAAGTATATGGCAAGTTATCGCGAGAAAATTTTTATCTTAAAATACATTTCATGAAAGGAGAATGCTTGTGTAGAAATCAACGGTTTTAATGGTCATTTTGTTTTACTTTTGACACACTGTATGGAATTTGCAGATCATCTGAATTTTTAGAAAATTCACAAAAACAGTGGAAAAATTATATTGCACCATCATCTCCTTTGTAAACTTTGTAGAGACTGTGTAAACTAGAGGCAGCAGTTGAAAGGCATACTGGATACCCTCCACAACATGTGAACACATTGTGTCTCAATGTTTTCCATAGCCTTCTGATGAGAAAAAAACTGTTGCTTTTAAACAGACATGCCATTTGAATATTACCTGCAAAAAGGAAGGAAAATATGTATACCCTCATGTTCCCTTGTTTGGACAAAGTGGATATTAATGAATGAGTCAAGAGCAACAAAGTATCTGTATGTATTGCTTTAGTGAGAGACAACCCTTTAAAAATAGACAATAACAATACCCTCCCCCTCCATGAAGGAGTTAGTGATCATTATGTCTACATGTCTACCGACAGATGACTGTTGTGACTTTGACCTGCAAAGCTCAAGGTCACTGTTGCTCCATGACACACCCTTCAGTAAAAGAGAATTTCTATACAAGGTTTGAAGAAGATCCATGCATTAATGAAGGAGTTAGAGTCCATACACGATTATGTCTACAGGTGCCAGCTGTGACCTTGGCCTATATTAACGAAGGTCACCGTTGTTTCATGACACACTCTTTCGTGACAGAGAATAACCATACAAAGTGTGAAGAAGATTGAAGCACTATCAAAAGAGATAGCGTCCAGACAAGATTACATCTACAGACGGACGGACATGGTGAAACCAGTATAGTATACCCACTTCTCAGTATTGGCTTATAAATTTTTGTATGTATGTATATATGTGACTGCCTACGGAGCCTCCCCACTCATCGGTCAACTTTCAAATATACTATCGTGAAACCAGAGCAGTTTGTCTCATCGGCATAACTAGATATCTTCACACTCACATATACTATCGCTAGACTGGAGCATCCGGCCTCATCAGTAACTATTGCTATCTTCACAGTCATATATACTATCGCCGCAGTTGAGCAGTAAGGTTCATCACTCTGTCATAACAGTCCTATAAAATATAATTTTACAACAGGGCATCAGTGCCAAACGGGGGAAGCATTTTGCAATCTGTCCAAGCTGCCCCATAAACAAAATTACCAAGAAGCCTTTTATGTTTTGTATTTCAGCTTCCTTTTAAGTTTCACTGGAATAGTGAATGACATGTCTGGGGATGGTATTAACAGTGATCTCCAAATTTGCCAAAACATTGACAACATTGCCATTTATTTTCCCCTGCCCTCCACATTTTGCTGGTCTCAACTGCATGAATGGTATGCAGCTTGCAACAAGTCTCTCTTCCAGTTCTGTCATTCCTGTTAATACAGGGGGTTGCAAATGTGAGCACCTCCTTTGAGAGACTACAGTTGTCAGGTCTTTCTGTAGTACTAATCAAGGTATTTATACCTCCTTTGAGGGACCACCTGCTTTATGTGACCATCTTTTGGGTGGCACTAGGGGTGGTCTCTCAAAGGAGGGACTACTGCATTTGCATAATGAGAATGCTTCTATTAGTGCAATATCCAATTGCACGAAAATTGCTGCTAATTAAGCATGTGGAGCCCCTAGCAAGCATCCAGTCACATTATCTTGAAAAATCAATGTGAAAACACTGTTATCAAATTGCAGTTGACGTGGAACTTCAGATGGAAACAAAAAATGCACGTTGGGTTTCCTTGGAATGTATGAATGCAACAGATCTCCAGCAAGCAATACCTGGTCCATGTGGGTTTGCTGCCATGATGTAAATGGTGTTGTTTCTGCTATTAATATTGCAACACTGCAAATAGAAGCACACTGTTTGCCAGCATTTGTCATTTTGCTATCTCCTTGGTGAAAGGTCTCTGGAAGACATGTGGTAGGACAAGTTTGTGGACCTGGATTTTCTTCTACATCATTTGTAATTTTCAGCAAAAGGACACAATAACTCATTCATACAATGTACACTGTATTTCTTTTTTTGTACCAACAATCTGGTAAAACCTTGTTACTAATCAGTTACAACCAACATAACGTTTTACAAAGTGTTGGTGCTGGAATATTTGATATGTGGAAACCTGATCAAGGCACTGCCCATGGCAAATTATCACACTTTCCTTGGGTATTTCTATAATGTTTCATTTTCAGACTTTTTTTCTCACATTTTCTGGAAATATTTTTTAAATTGGCCCAAAACTACAGACACTGATTTTCACAAAATGGTTACAAATCGCTACCTGAGAATTAGACTGTTCTATCTCCAGTTTTCAAGTAAATGAAAATAACTTAAAAAACGTTTAATGCATTGCTTGTTCTATCTCCATACTATACTTGTATACTTCAATGATAATCTAAGTCTGCGTTAATCGCAAAAATTAAATGCTCTATGAGCCTCAGACGTACACAATTCAATAGTACAATGCTCTATGTCCACTGCCAATGAGCGTGCTGTGTTTTGGTCACCTGCCACGTCTTCATGGTTGAGCAAGAGAGCTCGAGTTTGGAATTTCAAAGCTGCCTCGATGAGTAGATACCCTTGTCAGAAGGTTAGTTGTATATTCTGTGAGCTCACATTTGTTACTGAATGTTTTTATCGATAATTGGAGCCCATTGGCTTCGTTCAAAAATGTAAAGTAGTGAAGAAGTTGCACGAATTGATGATGCAATCATGCATAGAGCAAAGGTCCTAATTATCGCTCATGCAAGTCATGGTAACGTTTAGCAATACAGACCCGTATATGCTTTATACGTTTGATCCATTCCTTCTCACCTGTTGTTTAATTTGTATAATGTTTACACTGAATTACAGTGCTAGAATATTCATATATATATATATATATATATATATATATATATATATATATATATATATATATATATATATATATATATATATATATATATATATATATATATATCATTCTGTACAGCGCTAATGCCGTTACAAATACCGCAAACTGTAGTACGTGGACATACAACAAAATTTCCGAAAATACGAGTTACAGTTTCACAAGTTTAACATTAGATTTATAATGGAGATAGAACAAAGTACATTTCCGAAATATGAGTTTCGGTTTCACAAGTTTAACATTTGATTTGTAATTGAGATAGAACAAAGTACATTAATATGTATATGTGGATTAATTGATGGTTAACTTATGCTTACTAATTAATGCCATAACTGTTTCTTACAGGTTTGAGCTGGTATGCTGCGTGGCCAATATCAGTGCAGCCACTTTATACTTTTTTTAAAGTATGATGCTTTATTTTTACTGTTTTACTTTTTTATACTTTATTTATACTTATCAGTCAGCTGAGCTTATGGGGTGGTTAGGCATCCATCGTCTATCTGTCACTGTGCACAATTCACATTTTCGACTTCTTCTCCAAAGTCACAGGACAGATTTACCTCAAACTTGGTGAGAATGTACCTGGGTCTCTACCAAGTTTGAACAAATGGTGACGGTCCCTTGATTTTTTTGATTTTTTATGACTTTTTTGTTTTTTCATTTTTTTGGGGGGGAGGGGGCAAATCTTAAGAAAAATCGTCTCCAAGATTGCTCAGCCAATTGCTTCAAAATTGCTTAGGGAG
Organism: Hermodice carunculata; assembly: GCA_964020975.1. Taxonomy (NCBI): domain Eukaryota; kingdom Metazoa; phylum Annelida; class Polychaeta; order Eunicida; family Amphinomidae; genus Hermodice; species Hermodice carunculata. The sequence goes on along the minus strand of OZ026623.1, from coordinate 57,051,071 downwards.
ACTTCTGGGGTCCCTAAGACCTTAATTTGTTCAAAAGGTGGTGCAATGATTTTTTTGCTATTTTCGACTTCTCCAAATCGTCACGCAGATTATGCTGGAACTTGATGGAAATGTTCCTTTTAGAAGGGCCAAACAAAGGTGTTCACAAGGTGGTGATGCAATTGTAAAGATTTTTTGGAAAATTCTATTTAATTTTCTAGTAATTTATAATTGTTACTGTGATTTGAGGTGTCCAAGAACAAGTACAAAATCTTATGCATTGTGACTTTCAGAACTGACTGCTTATGCTTGGGCCATCTGTGTGTACCTTGAGTTTCATTAGGCCAAGTTCGCTGTTATTTAATAAAGATGTGATCCCGGGTAAGAACACAGTGTCATCATTTGAAAGATCAGTGATAGTGTTGTCTATCCTAGAGTCTTGCACAGTAATCTTCATGGGAAAATAGGACAACCTAAATGATGCAGCAATCAAAAGGTAGAAGGGGAAGGTCAGCGTTAACATGTCAGAACTTTTGGCCAATGAACATTTCCAAATAATATGAAAATCATGCACGTAACAAACCTGTGAAGCATGCAAAGTATATTTTATATACAATTTATATAGATTATTAAGTAGTGGTAGTAAAAATCTGCCATATTGGAATTATATAGTCAAAAGAGGTTGGCTATGAGTTTGGTCACGAAGGCAATATTGTGCCTTGGGAATGAACAGGAATTGTAATTGATACATTATACATGGACCATGGAATTAATAAACTTGTCAAGTTTTCAAAGTAACAATCTTCGTGTGAGAACTTTACACTATGAATCCTTGATGTTTAATGAATTTTTCAATGCGAGTCCTTGTTGGTTAATGCATACAGTGCTATTAATTACTATGTAAGTGAATGGGGATTGCAATGGTATTTCACATTTTTGACTTTTTCTCCAAAACCACTTATCAGATTCACTTCAAACTTGGTGGGGATGTACCCTGGATGAGTCTCTATTAAGTCGGTTCAGTGGTCATGCTCCAGTCATTTTTGGATTTTTTAGCTCAGGTGATCATATCACCTGAGGTTATACCATAGTCTCAAAATGTGTCGTCCGTCTGTCATAAAAAATTTACATTTTCGACTTCTTCTCCAAAACCCCTGGCTAGATCTGCTTCAAACTTGGTGGAAATGTGCCTTGGGTGGGTTTCTACCAAATTGTTCAAATGGTCACGGTCCAGTGATTTTTGGATTTTTCATGAATTTTTTTGTTCTTTTTTGGGCAAATCTTAAAAAAATCTTCTTCTCTGAAACCCCTTACCCAATTGCTTTGATATAAAAAAAGGAATACTCCCTGGGACTCCTAGTTCTTAATTTGTTCACCAGGTGGCGCTGCAATTTTTTCCTAATTTTTTATGAATTTTTGTGTGTTATAGCTATTTTCGACTTCTCCAGAACCGTCTCTCAGATTAAGATAAAACATGATGAATATGTTCCTTGTAGAAGGGTCAAACAAAGTTGTACACTATGTGGGGAATGCTGCAGATTCCTGATTTTTTAACGATTTTTTCGATTTGGGTACTGACCGGTCAATGCAGCTTTCCTATTGATTACTATGGAAGTCAATGAGCATTCTAATGCTAATTCACATTTTCGACTTCTCCAAAACTGTCATCCAGATTAACTTCAAACTTGGTTGCAATGTACCTTGGGTGCATTTTGGGTACTTGTTGGTAAATGCATATATTCTGATTCTTTACTATGTAAATCAATTGGCCTCTGCTACAGATTCACATTTTCAACTTCTCTGACGAAACCATCAGCAAGATTTACTCCATACTTGGTGGCAATGTTACTCTAGTGGGTTTCCACCAAGTTTGTTCAAACGGTCAACTTATGATTCACCTGAGCACAGGATCAGTCCTGATCTTCTAGTTATGAGCTTTTGGTTCATTTTGTTGGCCAAAAATCTAAAAAAAAATCTTCTCCAAAACCGCTTGGCCAATTGATCCAAATTGTATAGGAAGACTTGAAGGCATGACAGTCGGAGTTACACAGTCCATGGGTGGCCTTGACTTCAGTGTTAGTGCTCTCCCATATAAGTCAGACTTACTCAGCACATGGGTGACCTTGATCGGATCCCAAGTGCACAGAGCCACAAGTGTGATGAATCTCTAGGTCAGCTGAGCATTGTCTGTTCACACAGCTCTCGTTACAGCATAATTTTGCTGCAATACTCGTGAGTTGCTTCAGATTTATACTTTTTTTATACTTTTTTTCTGAAAATTTATACTTTTTTAAAGATAACTTGGATACTTTTTTTTTTCGTAATTAGGCAGTGGCAGCACTACAGTATGGTAGAGCAATAACTGCGTTCTCTCATTGACCTCCATGTGGCGCTGCGGACAGCTTTCATCCGGGTATTTAATAGCGGGTCAACCTGAGTAGCGTCGCATACTATGATGTGTCAACGCATGGTGCTAACTGAGCGTTTTTCTTGGCGAATCAAATAACCAAGTGTAACTCATAATCATGATAATGTTAATTATCATTAATAAATACTTTTTGTAGAAAGTAATGCAATCAAGGAATCAACCCAATACACACTGTTGTGGAGTTAATCACATTTGATTTTAATTTTAATTTAACTTTTAACGCTACCTGCCGACCCCCCCCCCCCCCCCCACACACACACACATACAGTAACACTGTTAAACTTGGGAATTCATCTACATGTGTTCTGATGAGGTTGTCTACTTGTCTTTATTTTTGACACAATGAAAACACACCCGGCAAATAAGATACAATTGACTTCAGTGTTGCCAACCTGCCAAACTTACAATCCGGGAGATAAAAAGTAAAATTAAGGGAGATGGATAAATTAACATGAAATATAGAAGGGACATATTGATGAAATTCCGGGAGGTGACTCAAAATTGTCAAAAATTCACACTTTTTCAAGAATTTTCTGCATAAAATACCGGGAGTCTCCCGAGAAATCCGGGAAGGTTGGCAACACTGCGACTTCTTAAAACGCGATGACCAATGTTATTTTATCCTACTCGATCCTCCATTATTGCCCGCGATGAACCGGGTCACATTAAATCCTTGCAACAGGAGTCTTACAAAATCCTCATGCTGTTGACTCCATATTATGTGCTATGTCGATAATTTGTTAAATGTGATCATTGCATTATCTTAATAACTGTCGAAGAATATTCTTTATTATTGCATTTCTTTCGACCATTTACATAGTCGAGTGGCGCTGCGCAGGAATGTAACAAGCAGAATGCGGTTCCCGGTCACCGCGGTTCAAATGGATTTTTCACTTTTTTAACACAACATACGAACAAATGCATTCATGCTCTGCTATAGTACAATCTTATCTTTCGTGTGTGTAAAATTTATTTGCAGATATTACGTGAAAAGGAACATTTTTGGCACTTTGATTGCCGATACGTACAATGTTATCACAGTGTTTGCAAATCCACCAATGCTCACCCGCAGGCGAGTACCCGGATGAAAGCGATGACTCGCGCCATATAGTGGAGGTTTCTGGAAACTTAAGAAACTGCCCTTCCCTGTTTGCAAGACAGACTTTATTGATACATGTAGTGTCCTGTCACTATTTAATTCACTGGAAGTACACACAAGACAACCAAGTCTTTCGACAAACAAAGGATGTCTTACATGATAATTTCATAGATTTCTTAAAGGACAACTCCTGCCATCTGACAAACAATATAATTCCAAATTTTGTAGAGGACCATATTTTGAACGATAATTTTACATCAGACGATGATGGAGACTTATGCGAACTAATGATTGAAGTTTGGTGGCTTGTACATAAGTAGCAGGATAATCCGGAGTTACGCAATATGCTCGCAATGCCACACATTTTCTTCGAATTTGAACTTTCGCTCATGTTTCTGATCACACGAAACACTCAAATGGGTGCCCTATACAGAAGACAAGTCGCTAACATAGATAAACTATCTACTGTAGCTTTTAGTAACTACAGCTCAGATGAATCAGATTAGTATTAAATAGCTACAAGCATGAATATGGCACGTTGTAGAGAAGATACGGGAAAGGACCCTTTAGATGAACATATTGAGATAGATCCACAGGATTCACAGTCAATCAATCAAAGCGAAGACGCTAACGTTTCAGTGGAATCTGTTCATATAGAAGATAATCAGAGCAACCAAGGAACTCCCAGAGAAAGTCATAAACGTACACGTACACCAAACAAATGGAAGGCAAATAAGCGCAAACGACGGAGAGAACAGGGCCAATCCTATACAGATACTAAGGGGAGAGAAAAACCTTCAAGAGAAATTAAGTCAAAAAAGACTGCACAAAATGCAGATTCCAATGTTGCATAAACATATCGGAAAAGGAACGGGAGGAAACGTTCAGAAAATTTAGGACCTTTTCAGCAGGCGAAAAGGCCCAGTTTTATTCTAAAAAAGCTACTTTTGCACACAAAAGGAGAACACGGTCTCTTTGTCCGTCGGACAAAGAGTACAAAGTCTAGAAAAGAATACTCTTTCAAATATTATTTCTTTCTGCACGATCAAAAAATTTGTGTGTGCAAAGATTACTATCTACAGACATTAGATATTTCTCAGAAAAGAGTGGAGTATTTCCACAAGGCTCGGAAGCACGGTGCTATAGGCATGGCCAAATCAGGTGAAAATAGAGGAAGACACGCGAAAAAGTAAGTTGCAGATGATTTGAAACAAGCTGTTAGAGATCACATCAAAGCATTCCCCAGAATAGAGTCACATTACTGCCTGGCGCGAACCCAAAAAGAATATCTTGATAGAAATCTCTCCATTTCGAAAATGTACAAAATGTATTGTGATCACTGCGATTTACATAAACAGGAAAAGGTGAAGGAACATCTGTAGAGACATATTTTTAATACAGAGTTTAACATATCCAGAAACCAAAAGAGACCGCTGCGATCTGTATGAAGAATTTAAGTAAAAGGCAGTGATCTTACTGGAGATGCAAAGGTCAAGTACGAGTCTCATGTGGCAGGTAAGCTTGCCACCAAGGAAGAACGCGACAAAGACCGTGATAGCCAGACACTGGTGGTGTGTTTCGACCCAGAAAACGTTTTCAGCTTACCAAAAGCTAATGTTTCCAATTTTTTCTACAAAAGGAAACTCGACGTTTATAATTTAACAGCGCATTGCTCTGCTGACAAGCAGGAATACTGCTCAATCTTGAATGAAGCCCAGTCCGGTAGAGGATGTAATGATATTGCTGGCGCATTGGTTACAATTTTGAAGAAAGTTGTGGAAACACACCCTTCTACTGATCATATTATTCTATGGTCAGATTCATGTGTCCCCCAAAACCGTAAATGCACAATGAGCATGGCATTGATGGATTTTCTTCAAGCTCAGCCGACACTTAGTGTAATTGAGCAGAAATATTGTCAACCTGGGCATTCGACAATACAAGAAGTGGATAATATCCACAGCCAAATTGAACGGGCATTCCGTGCAGCTGAAATATACAGTCCCTTGAGTCTAGTCCGCCAGATGATTCAAGTAAACAAGAAGAAGCCATTCAAAGTCATCCAAATGCAACCAACGAAATCTTTCTATAATTTCCACGCAGCATCAAAAAATTTAGACTTCGAAAAGGTACCATTTTCAAGTGCATGTAAGCTACTACTACTGACCAAGCCTTCATGAAAACACTCATCCAAAAAAGCTCAAAATGAGCCCTTGGACATGATCCAGCATAAAGACTTTGTAAGGCAAATTCGCTACAGAAAAGCAAAGACCCTTCACCTTGAATACAAGAAAATGTTTGGAGAACCTTACATTGAGGTTGCACCTCTATGTGAGAAAACCATTCGGGAAACGCAAAAAAGCTAGCACCCTACCTCATGTCCGCACTTTGGATGTAAAACCAGTGTTGAGTGAGGCCAAAAGAAAGGACATAAAATCCATGCTCAAATTCATGCCTCCTACTGACCAAGCCTTCATGAAAACACTCATCCAAAAAAGCTCAAAATGAGCCCTTGGACATGATCCAGCATAAAGACTTTGATCTTATGCGTTTAGCTAGGCTTTGGTCGTGGCTGTGAAAGGATTTCTTGTTGGCCATAAAGTCACGTACAATGAAACGCACTTTTTGTACCCAATTACATGTTGCATTTAGCTGAAGTAGTGCATACTTTATATTTAAAAGTAAACTGGACTCAGATGCATTCAGCGGGTTGAGCTTCTAAAGCGTTTAAGTACAGAGTAGATCAGTAATGTAGTTAAGGATACTATTTTGTTCTGTTTTATGACTTTTTACAAAGAAAACAAATTAACGTTTAGATATAGATTTAAGTACATGGAATCAGACTTTTTGGGGGTTTTTTATAGTTTCCCAGTCACCACACAATGACCCAGTTGAGGCAGTGTCGGCAATACAAAACTGCAGTTACTAAGTCTTAGTACAATATAATTTTGCAGTTATGATAACATCATTCTACACGACGGGAGCAAATCCTTATTTCTTTTTATTTGTGATGTATCATAAATACCAGTGACCCGATGGTTAGGCTCATCTTGATTCAAAGTGTAGAGATAAGAAATAGCTATTATGTATGATCATAAGTACATTATTGTCTTCCACAATTCAAAGTATGCTGATAACCTCAGATACAGACTGAAATTATTGCATTTACTGCAAGCAATAGCACAAAGTTTTATGTTTATTTACCAGTCTAGTCACTACACTATGCCCTTGTTGGGGCAGTGTTGGCAATATTTAAAGACAGCCAGTCTTATTACAAAATAATTATGCAATCTACTAATATACATCATTTTAAGAGATAAAGTCCTTATTTCTGCATACTAATTGTAATATTATCATGACTACCAGTGAGCAGCTGGTTGATCTGGGTTTTTTTTCCAAAGTATAATGATGAGATTATATTTTTATACGTACAGTGCGTTTTGTAAATGTTTTCGAGGAAAACAAAATTTTGTTCAGTTGACCTATATTATTGGTGCCAAAACATATTTTTGATAGTTATGTTTAAGTCTGGTCTAGTCACCACACCATTGCCTAGGTGAGGCAGTGTCTGCAATGTAAGTGCAGTCAATGCCTTATTTCATAATAATCGTGCAATCAGATTTCATAATTATACATTATTACAAAATACAGAGAGGGTGCATCAGTTTTTGTGTATTTTAGTTGTGATGTTTAATGAATAACAGTGAATAGCTGTTTAACCGCAATCTATGTTGATTTCAAAGTAAAGAGGTAAGATAGTTACGACAAGGACACTATATATTCCAGAGTAGACTTTATTTTTTATAATGAAAGTGTTACGTGGAGCTGGAAATCTGTATTATTGGCATCATTCTAAACAAGCAACCTCAAGTGTGATACTTTCGACGGAGTCATCATTACTATGCCATAGTTGAGGCAGTGTTGACAGTGTGAATTTCTTTCTTTCTTTCATTTCTACCTGCAGTTTGGTTACATTACATCAAACGAGGAGAAACTTTGAGAATTGCATTAATTTTAGAATAAAACTTTGAAGATAGAACAATGTGAGTTAATTTTGCGTTTGTTCTTTAAAATTGATATGTTCTATCTCCACTTCAAAAGTTTAATAAAAATACTTTACCCTATCCCTATATATATCATAATACAGAGGAAGTCTTCATTTCATACAAATTAAACATGCGTTATTTCATATTTGTAAGGTTCTTTGTATTAACTTTGTAAGTCTCACAACTTCAGAGGGCTTTTTCTTAAAACCAAAAAAGTGGAGATAGACCAGTCTAATTCTCAGGTAGCAAAATGTGTTTAAAGTAGCATTTCCCTGCCATCAACATGTAAACATTTTGATACCAAAAGTGTATAGATTAATGGGTACACAGGTGAGAATGAAGACACCATGTAAAGTGAGAGTGTGCACGATAAATGATACCAAACACATTAATTAGTATAAAATGTACAAATAAAGGCATCATGTGACATAAGCATGTGCAGTACACTGACTGTGAGGTGTCCCCACCCACCTGAAGACTTGGTTTGTTTATATATATATATATATATATATATATATATATATATATATATATATATATATATATATATATATATATATATATATACATACATAAACATATATATATATATATGACTTCAATACTCTCTTCCTTCAAGAGGACAGTTCTGGTGTCATTTTAGGAAAAAAACTGGCCCATGGGCTTAGTATTCTGTCATCATGTAGATAGATATATTTAAGTAAATGAGGCAAAACCTGTTTATACAATCATCTGAATTTATAATGGGACCTTACTGTTATATATAAGCAATCAAAATTTTGACTCCCTCCTCAATCTCACTACATTTACTAAAGGTCCACTGAAAAAGATGTCAGAGTATTTGCAAGATTTTCACAGCTTGACTCCTACATATATATTACGTAATACAGTAGGTGGTCCAACAAATATCGAAATCAACCTGGATTTTTATTCACTTGATAAGTCCTGAAAGCTGCATTGTCCACATATGCAAACTGTGGACTGTTTCATTGTATATTGCCATCACAACAAGTGAAAAGTTTACAGCTCAAGAGAGAGATGGATGGACAGGCATGAATGATAATGTACGCTAAGCAGAGCTATATACAGAAATATGTTTAGGATACATGGGGAAAGCCTGCTTGGTCAGTAGAGCTAAAATTAGAAATGTGTATAAAGCACATTGGTGGGGGGACTTGCTTGGTCAGCAGGGCTAAATATATATGTGTGTAAAGGGAAAATATATCTCCCTTGAGTGGAATGAGTTTAGCATATTTATCCTAATCATCAATGAACTTATACATTCACAGTCTGCTGAATAAATACAAACTTTCATAGGCTTATATTTGGACCAGTTAATATTATGTTTTATTCACATACACACAAACATCAATAGTCAGGATTATTTACAATTTTGTCTTTCCCCCTCTGATGTGTCAGTTTATAAATAGACCCTTAGATTTACCATACACAATTTTCATTTGTGGAAAATAAATACAGTCACAATTACTTTTGACCTGTTTGATAATTAGTAGGTTTATCTGCCTGTGTATTGCCTTCATTTGAACATATGGAGGAGGTGTAATTATTTGCACCGTCACATCAAGCTTCATTTTATAATGCAAAAGTGTAAACTGCACAAGACTGATCATGTCAACCTCGTGCCAGAAGCATACCAATGTCATTTATTCATCCAGTTACGAGTCCTGATACACACCATTCTGTATCAACTCATCCCCACAATCGAGGCCTTTGCTCCACCTCTGAACCAGCTCAGGTTGCAATCTGATCCTATCAATAAAAATACCGTATTCATCTTGATAAGCGCACAGTGCACTAGGAAAAAATTTCATCCACAAAAGCTGAAAAAAATATAGATTCTAAGTGTAATAATGAATTCTACCACTTGCTTGAAAACTATGGGATATTTAGGGGGTTTTTTCTTTGAAGAAAAAATGGGGGTAAGCTTATGAGGGAGTGTGCACTTATTAAGATGAATACGGCACTTTAACCTTTTGTCAGTCTATTGTGGAATTTACATCCCCTTTGGGACCAGAGCCAAATGTTAAGGCCAACACTGACCTCTGATGTCATTGGTACAGCCCCCAAAAAGCTTGTACATGTACATTGACCCAGTATGGCATTTCCTTAGATTGACAAATTTATAATGTATACATAAATACACCTCTAATAAGATTTCAAAGTCAGAGCAATGGCCCACAGCAGAAAGAAACCAGTACATTATTATCAAATAATTAAAGATACCATAATTTTTGTCAGCTTACTGCAGGATTCAATTGACTTCTGGCAAAATAACCTAGCCAAATGTAAAGTACATTTTGACCTTTGATGCCTTTCCTATTTACTGACTCTTTATGTCCTGTTTACAAGGTATATGTACATACAACAAAAATAGTGGAGCTCAAGATACACTAATTTATTACATGGAGCTTCAAAATATATCAAATTTATATGGCAGTGATATGCGATAATACACATAATATTATAACAATTTCACAGTTTGACAACATAGTGGCAGTCAAAAAACATGTACATTTTAAGCCTTTCCGTAAAAATGCCTCAAAGCACCCCAATGTAAATTGCCATTTAATCCCATATAAACAGAAAATATATTTGCTGATAATTTTGTGCAAGACCTGTCATGAGTGGTATGCACCAGGTCAAGAGCTTGGCAGCAGTTGTGTGCCAAGGCAAGCTGTTGACTCCGTCATGTTCTGAGCAGCAGAGGGACAAATATAGTCTGGATGTTCTATATGAATATCCCCAAGCACCCTGGGTGCCTTGGTAGGGTTAGTATCGCACACGGGAGACAAACTGGGAGTCTAACAAGTATTGCCACGAGGCCCTTCAATCGTAACCCTTTCTCCCCCCCTCCCCCCATCTCAAAATCAAAGAAATTCTGATTTTTCTGTTACAGAAATATTCCAAAATTATCAATTATCATTCAGAGAATGGTAGTAAAGCTGTGACCACTGTGGAATAAAATACCTGCTTAGGACCTTAAACTTTATAGTTTTAACCACATTATTTCCTGTTTATGACACCCTTCATCACAGGATGTTGTTGTTGTTGTTGTTGTTGTTGTTGTTATTTAACATGGTTGGTCCCTAAGCTCCCACAGAAGTATGTTTCCTCTTACCTCTATGTTAAAGCCCCTTACATGTAGTTATAAGGTGATATTGTCAAAACAAAGCCTGCTCTGTGGACTCCATGTATTATTAACCCTTACAACACTGATTTAAGATTGAGTCAACAGCTTTCCACAAGACACTTCGCACGCAAAGTGTCCTGAGGAAAGCTGTTGATGACGACTACTTTTTGCTTTAGACCAGGCTTGCTGGTATTTGAATGAAAGGTATCTTCATGAAGAATCTGAATCCTTTAACCAGTATACATGTACGTTTAACGGTAATGAGGGAAATGACTATAGCAGTGATTTGCACTTTAAGGGTCAAGACAAGAGCACTGTCCATGTGTGTTGTTTGAAATATGTCTCCACAATACAACATTACTTTTATGTATCCCTTCAGTTGGATTTTCTGTTATGCTACAGTAAGGTTAATTGAAGGGCTAAATGTAAATGTGGGTCCACAATACAGTAATATTTTTACTTACCCCCTCAGCTTGACATCCTATTATGCGACAACAAGCTGCCCTGAAGGGGTAAGGGTGACTGAAGTAAAAATATTTGTAGCAACATATGCAAAATATACAATACCAAGACATACTTGTTTCTCAGATTTACATGTAGATAATCCTTAAGCAGTCTGCAATGCATGTATCATTGTTAAAATGTAGTCATGAACCAAAGCAACGTGACATACTCTTACATAACATACTCTTTCCTTTTGCCCTACTTAGGCCAATTCAGCTCATTTCAGCTGATATTGTACACACTGGTCCAATAATAATATGAATGCCTGCACATCTTTGTTGCTTCTACCTTGCTACGATAATACATTCCACAGTTTAACCTTTTCCAAATTAAAGCAGCTAGAACTGGCTGCCACACAAGTGTCACCCACCTCAATGTTTTTAACTCATTTCAACAGAGCTGAAACACATTTTTAATGAAAAGCGCAGATAAGATCCTTTAAAGATAACATGTCCCTGCTTGCCTTGGTGTGAGTTGGCCACTTAGCACCAAGTGAAAAGCTGTTGACTCAGTCTTGAATTTACTCATAATTCAGGGGGGAAAGGGTCAATATCTGTATACTGGTAACAATTTTACTGTATATTTTACATTTCTTTAAATTTTTTTGTTTTTCCAACGGAAAATTTAATCTTGTCTGCCTGAACACATCAACCATTTCAACACCTTATAAATCATTATTTTAGCAAAACTATTTTCAGTGAAAAAATTGCAACACTAACCACGAAGAGTACTACTGGCTTCTATCTTCTGCATATCGATCACAACCATGTCACCGAGTTGTTTCAACAAAAGCATTGCCCACCCCTCAATTATAATGATCACATCATCTTGACCTTTATCCCCAAACCTAGATGTCAAATGTGTGATTTAGTGTGTTTATTCAAGTTTCGCACTGCCAGAAAATATATTGGATGAGAACTGTAGGTAACACACACCAGATGAGAACTGTAGGTAACACATACCAGATGAGAACTGTAGGTACAGTAACACATACCAGATGAGAACTGTAGGTAACACACACCAGGACTGGATTTTCTGCCTGTGTCACCACCCTACCTTGGGATGGAGCCAGTACTCAAAAAGACTCACCCTTAACCACAGACAGAATATTATAGATACATTTATAGTTTTCTTACACAGCATGCGGTTGCCTATAACAGGCCTTAAATATCCTAAATAATGCGTGCCTCGGTGGTAATGGGTATTGCTTTTTAATGTGTTATGTTTTATACCATGATTATATTATAATATGCCAACGTTACTATTATGTTATTATGACATGCCTGTCCTGTACTACTGTGATTATATCATAATATACCCATGTCATGAACTGCCATGATTATATCATGTTATGTAGAGCTCATGCTATGTATTGCCAGGATTATATCATGTATTTTCATGATTATATCATGCTAGACCCATGCTATGTATTACCAGATTTTTATATTATGATACTACCATGAACATGTTATGTATTACCATGGATATATCATGATATTGTAAGCCCACATTATGCAGTAAATAGGGGTATGCAATATTAAGTACAGACACATTTGTTTTCCATGGATTGTGAAAGAAGTCAAGTATTGACTTATCGAGTCACTCTCCATGGCACAGATGTTGGCGTATACTTCCTACCTTGTGTGTGGTGGAGGAAACCGAGGGACTCCGAGAAAACCACCGTGCATGGTTAAAGTGGTAGGAACTTTTTCCACATGCTGCCCAGGACGAGAATCGAACCCGGGTCGCAGAAGTGAAAGGCGAGCTTCTTACCGCTCAGCCAACCGTGCACCCTTATTATCCATACAATGATATCATGATGCATCCATGTTATCTTTACAATGGGTACATATAAATATACCCATGGTATGTATGTATTTTCATGATAATATCATGATATACCCATGTAACGTACAGTATGTAACTAATACAGACTTTTGAGAGGCATTTCCACCAACCCTTGTAGAGCACTGTTCACAAATACCATGTACATGAGGATTTCAGCATGCTTGAACACGGTACAAGTCTTATCCAAAGTTCATTAACTCATTCCATACTATGGTGACAGGCCTTGGTCAGTGGTTCTGGCACTGCCTGGCAAGTCATGCTACAGTGGCCCTTGCAGCAGCTGCAGCATGAATTACCAGGCAGTGCCAGAACCACTGACTTAAGACTATAGGCATGCTGGTACTTGAACCAAAGTTTTTTTCATGAAGAATTTAAATATGCAATTGTCATCTTAAATCTAGGTAAATATATGGAAAAATCAGGGACTGGTATGGAATGAGTTAAAGGCCAACTCTCTTGATGATACCATTTGTAATGTTATCCCTTGAGTTTCACTTATACTAGTAAAAGGTATGCATATTGATTTCCCACCACAACTGCATGCCTGGTTGTCTTATGGATGGTTCAACATTTTAATTAATTTTAAATTAGTACTTTCAGTACGCAGGGGGGAAGGGGGGGGGGGGGCAGGTGAATGGACCTGTACACCTCTGCTGATATTGGAAAATGATGGTCATTGGTAACCCAAATTCTGTGGTATTTTGGTATTATCCCTTGGAAGATCATCATTTTTAAGTACTAATTTGGCGGGAGGGGAGGTCATGAAATTTAGTACCGAAAGTAGTAATTCAAAAATGATGATGATGTTGAACCATCCCTTAGTGACCATAGTCTCGCCCAGCGAGATACGGGCTGCCGCTTGTGTGGGCAAGCGAGATATTATTAGTATTTTGAAAATAAAGAATACTTAGTACCGGCAGATGGGAACTTATTCTTGGAACCAAGTAAGGACACACTAAATGAATATAAATTTGGTATTTGTCAACTCGAACTTCGCTTAAAGACACTAATTTTTTTGAGAAAGGCGTATGCCCAAGTGAATCTGTTCTCTGTCATTAACAGGTGTGAACCCTGTGCTTTGTAGTGGGAAATTAATATGCATGTCTCATATTAATCTGACATGAGAAGTCATTTTCCCCATTGAGGCCTCTTAGTTGTTGCGACTTATCAGGTACCTCATTTGCATACATTGTTCAGTGGGACCATGGTCAGCACCCACCTCACTGGTTTAACTGTTGATCAGGTCCTACATTGAATTCAAGGGGACTATAATATGCATGATTCTTATTGTGAGTTTTTAAGGGATGTCACCAGCATGTACACTGTGCATCAGCTGTGTTCAGTAACTGGATGTCTATTCCTAAATAGTAAGTTGCTGGGATTTTTTTTTTTTAATGGATGAAAAAAGTGTGTACTTTATTCACTTTATGATACAATAAAATATGCTCCATGGCTGAATTAAAAACAAAACAAAATGACACTATAATGGTCTCTTCCCATTAAAATAATACTTGTGTTCTGTTAACATACAATATCACATACAGTAAGGATTTATATACATCACAGAATATCACTATGTAGCAAATACTAACAATCAATGCACATTGTGACAGTCTAATGAAGCCACACTATTCTGTTATTCCTTTACAATGTGAACATACAATATATGTAAATACAAGCTTATCCCCCCACATTTTCAAAAATGGCAAGAATGAACAAAATTAAATAATCTGTTGCCAACTGTCATCAGGCCTCCATTTCTTGGTGATGATTTACACACTCCTCTGTACTTGACAAACTTTCCAAAATTTATGAGATGGTTCTCCTCCAAATGATGTCATCACTTCACAAACAAGAAAAAAAAAAAACAATGTGTATGAAAGGAATTTGACACTTCGACAGCCAAAACTGGTCTTTCATAGAAACCAGCACTTAAACAGGTCAAGTGTTTCATTTTGTTTTTGCTATTGGTTACAATCAAACATTTGTAATGAAAACCTCTAAAGACATTTGCCAGAATTGTATAACCCAAGTCAATGGCTTTTCCCATAGTGTGCTAAGGGCAGCTCTTGACCCTGTTGTTGCATTATTGAGTACAGGTTTTGTGTAACAATATCAACAAATCTATATTTCAATATATAGTTACTCTTTCTTTCAAAATAAGAATATCTTTTTAAATAGTTCTTACATAAAATCTGTAAATACCTTCTGGTGACCAATATAATAGTATTCACCATGGCCATCGTTATAACATCAATTAGAAACTTTATTTGCATGCTATAAACTGATAAATACACTTTTGTCTGCTGCGACTATAACATCACCCCACCTCTGTAAGGAATAAAACAGGTGCCCAGCACATGTGAAGGAATGAATTTATTTCAATACTTTTGACGACCATCTGTACAGTATTTAAGTCATCTGTAAAATATCGTATACCAGACTGTGCTTCTATGTGGGACATTTTATATGCCTCCATATATGGTAGAAGATTAAAATATATTCTAGTAGAACACATTTACTAGGCCAAACACTTCACCATTGTTTAACCATGCATCAAAAGTGTTGGATATTTAGCATTTCATTCAATTTTGCACTTTAAGCTAACAAACTGAAATGTTGAGACTTAAACTGCCCGAGATTCTTTCACACAAAATGCACAAAAACACCAACACTGTGGTAAAGTGGTACAGAACATCTGCACATAAATGATGCATTCAAACTTGAGTTCTGACATAATGCATGCACGACCACAGACAAAATAACAAAGTTTTCCAGTGGTTAAGAATTAACCCTTTCAGTGCTAAGGTTTGGACAAAAGAGTCATCACATTGCACTTTGGGTGCCATGTGGTCAATCACAGCCCAGACTGAGTGAACACGATAAAACAGGCTAGTCCTGATCCCTTCAGAAACACAGGAATGCTGCTACTTGAATGAAACGTCTTTAACCCAAATTTTTTAATTTGAATCAGAAACCACTTTTTTTTTTTTGCCAGACCACAATGCAGTTGTCCCAGCCCTAGTGGTGGTCTTTGCAGACAGGGTTTATAGTGATTGTATGTACAGCTTTGTCACTATAATGGTGTTCAAATAAAATGATTCAGAGATGAAATCTTGGCATGCATATATTAACCCTCTCCCCCTTAAATTAAGACAGTCAACAGCTTTCTGGTTGTCCACATCCAGGAAAGCTTTTGACCTGGGGCATGTTATCTTGATAAGTCTATTGAATCTACACTTCTCATTCAAATTGTTTTTCATTACAGTTGAAATTGGCCAAAAACATGGAAGCATGCGACATTTGACCAGCAGCTGGTGTTGGCCAATTTAAGGGGAAAAGGGTTACTTGAACACATGCTAACAGTCCCAGTAAACCAGACCAGGATGGTTATAATTAACAGCTAGTCACTAATTACTTATTCATGTACAAGTTTCTTGCCCTTTTGCAACATAAGCAACCATGTGAATTGGCACATAACAAACAACTTGAGAAGCCAACAGTAAAGTTTAACTTTAAATGCACATATTTGGCAGAACTTACAACTGTAAGCATTAATATCATTGACATGGCAGATAACTTCAACAAAGACAAAGGCTTTTACAAACAAGAGGACTGTGACAGTCCTGTGCTCAGCCCATCTTATGTGTACAGTTTGGTGATTGCTAGCGCACAGTAAATGACAGATTTAGAAGTACATGTAGGTGTGGTGAAATAACATTGACCATGATCGTTTGGGGTTTAAATATCACTGCAATCAAAAGCAAGTTGATATGCAGAACATGTAATGGGATGGTTGATGGTTGTTGGTTGATACAATTTCAGTAAAATTACGCTGTGACCTTGGGAATAAGGTCAAGGTGTCTTGTATGTTAATGTACCTTTATTTTCTCATAGAACCATCATTACAATATGACATTTAGAACTTAGTAGGATTTTCCCAAAAATTACCCAGAAATCATACTTTTTTAAATTACTGAAGCATGACTTATTGAACAAACTTGGCAGAGACCCACCAAAGGTTTATTTTCAGTTTGATGATCCAGCCAATAATTTTTTGAAGAAGCTGAAAATTTAATCATCGACAGAACCTGCATGGACCATAGATGACCACCAACTGTATAAACCCAGTTGACAGACAAGTTGATCTGCTTTCAGATACTGCAGCTACCATAGGTCATGGGCACAGATGTAGGATTGATATCTAGGCCTATCTGTACAGAACAGTGGACTTCTCAAAAATTATGACACACTTGTTTTTGCTGTCCTAACTATTTCAGATCTTAATAAATACTTCAAAAATTTTATCAATTGTTTGTATCTGTATACAAAAAAAAAAAGAGAGAGAAACAAACCCAAGGCTCTATCATATTAGATGTACATGTTTGTCACCGTCCATGTACATCTCTGTCTATGGCACCAGTACATAACTAAATGCAATTTATATTTCCACATGCCTTCCACTGAGACTGACAGACTTGGATCATGGATTTGTTTTTGAAGTACATGTACATGTATCAAAATACACTTTTTGTTTGCATATCCATTTAAAAATGACAATTTCAATTCTTTCTGAACATCACACAATTACATGTAATCCCAATGAAGCCTATTGCTTCAAAACTTGTTTGATACTGTATCAATCTTAATAATACATTTTATGTGCAACTTAATTACATGTACAGTGTATGTTAAGATATTAGCCTGATTGGACAAATTTTATCAAAATGTCCCATTTTACTGACACAATTGATAGACCATATATATATATATATATATATATATATGATTTTACACATATACACACCATTTTGAAACATTTTTGAACAAATTTTTTTGTATATTTTATGATTTTGCTTTAAAACTATGTCAGACTATGGGTCTGTCCCAAGTTACATGTCAACAATGGCAATGGTAGCTGTTCAATACATTTATGATTCTGTAGTGGTGCCATCTATAACAGATGTGCCTCCACCTGCACCTTCCTCACAAGACTCTGGCTCTAACAACTGACTGCTGCTGGATATGGATGCTGTCTCTGGATTATCTTCCTTGTCTGGATTATCTTCCTTGTCTGGATTATCTACCTTGTCTGGATTATCTTCCATACCTGCATTATCTATTGTCTCCAGATTACAGTCTGTCTGCACAACAGTTCTGTCATCCTCTTCTGTTTGTGTCTCATTAAAGTTTATCTCTCCACAGGGCCTGTCCTCAATTGTAGAGTCCTGACCTTCCTGGCAAATTACTGTTGCACATGATGATGAACAGGGAGTCTCACTTTCAGTTTCACTACTACACTGCCTCCTGGTGGCTATCACTCTTGCCTGCTCTGGAATGTCAATGTCTGATGTTGGGGTATATGAACTGGAATACCTTGGTGGGGGGTCATCTTCCATATCTTGGGTCATACTGCATTGACCTTTGACCTCTGGGAGAACTGAGTATGCTGGAGGTGCTTCTGGGGGAGTGGGCTGACCCAGGATGTAGTTTGTAGCCAGTGGGATCGGTGGACTAGCATTGTTGTCTTGGTTTATGTACATTAAGTAGGGGCCTGAAAGAACATGGCAAGAGCTTGAAAGGATTATAAATGATTTTAACATCAATTTTCTCTAAGCATTGACTCAATGTTGTATCTCGACAGTAACAGCAGCCTACAATGTACATTAGTAACACTGTTCTGCAGCATTTATCATGAAGCACCTGTAAATATACTTCAAACACAAAAGTCTACTATATGGTCATATTAAAGGACTTGAAAAATAAAGTTTTGTATTTTAATTTGCATTATTACAGAAATTTATCCAAAAAATGTAAATTTTATTTCATCAAACAAATGTGTCCATGTTTGATGCACACACAGGTGTGCAGATACATATAGTAAGCCAATACAGTGGTACCTGCTCTAAAGACCACCTCTCATGAAAGACCGCACTAGTTTTTAAGACCGCCATTTCAAGACAATGGCCTTCAATTTCTTTGTAAGCTCACCTGCAGTGAAGGACCACCTGCCATATGTAACCACTTTTGTCTGGCTTTAAGGATGGTCTTAAATAGCAGGTACCACTGTATTAAAATAAATATGGATAGGTGTCTACACAAGTGTGTCAACTTGGACCATTCTTGACAGAAAAATAATAGATATTTCACGTTATCTTTGACTTTCGTCTAAATTCTGAAAATTGTACCTACAGAGCTGAGGTCACATGGGGAACAGTTCACCAACAGCAAGATACATGTATAACATAAGTGCACAAAAGATACCTGCTGTGGAAGGGATTGATATCATAGAGTTCTGAACAGGTTCACCCCGGTCCTGGTAAACCTGACCTCCACAACTTTGACTTTGTTGACCTTGACCTGGTATGACCCTGCTGAAGTCACATGGACTGATCATGATCATGGTGATTTGCTGTCCTGGGGTGGCTGATCGATTGTAGGCTGTGCTGCTACTAACAGAATCACTCTCTCTCTGAAAACATACAGGTGACATAAATAACGTTCCATCATGTTGAGTCTCCCTCTTTGCTCTCCTAGGGGTCTTCCTGACAAAAAGATCTAAGACTTTCAAAAATGCTTTCAGTGCCAGGTTACAGACATGATGGGTACAGCATGCTTGCAGGAATAAGGAATTAATGTTTTCAGTACCAGTTTACATAAAAACATGATGGGTACAGCATGCTCAAAGGCATTGTAAATTAATGCGTTCAGTACCAGGCAACAAGCAGAGATGATGCATGCAGCATATTCAAAAGCATGAATTAATGCTTTCAGAACCATGTTACATACAGACATGACAGTTACAGTATGCTTCCGGTCATTGTAAATTAATGCTTTCAGTGCCATGTTACAAGCAGACATGATGGCGACAGCATATTTAACCCTTTCCCCCTTGAATTAAGACCGAGTCAACAGCTTTCCTTGGCAGTGCCCAACCCATGCCAAGGAAAGCTGTTGACCTGGGGCATGTGATCTTGATAAGTATCATGTACACTTCTCAGTCAAATTATTTTTCATAACTGTTGAAATTAGTTGAAAACACTGAAGCAGAGGACATTTGACCACCAGCCGGTTTTGGCCAGTTTGAGGGGGAAAGGGTTAAAGGCACTGTGAATTACTGCTTTCAGTGCCAGGTTACATATAGAGACACGATGGGCATAGCATGGTTAAAGGTTGCATGGATCTTATCCCTTGTACTTTAAAGCCCAATTTAAGGGAGCTGATAACATATCTGTACTCTGCCACTGTGTTTACTTATGATAAGTACAGGGCTGGGCAACCTGTCGCAAATTCGCAAAAAAATGCGACACAAAGGTTCAAAATTGCGACAAAACATTTTGCGACAAAGTTGCGAATGTTAAAAAAAATTTAAAAAAAAAAAAAACGCATTTGATACTGGCATTCCAGGAGCCATTTCCGAGTCAGTGTCCATATTGCCATTCCCAGTTCCGCTTTGCAGTTTACATTTTACATGTACTGACCGAAACCGGAAGTTGCAGTTTTTCAAGTTGGCAAATTCAAACGGGAGCACAATGTGGAACAAGCCAGCAAAACTTTAAAAGATGGCAAAGAAACTAGTTTCTATTCACTCTTTTTTTAGCAGGCATTGTAAATTTAACTGTAGATTAGTCATAGATTGCATGTAATTCGTTTAGAAAGAGCTGGCAATTTTCTGTAATGAGCAATGAGCATGAGAATTGTACTACAGTTTACTCTGATTATTTGATGCATTGTTGTTGTGTAGATTTTTTAAGTCGGCCTTTTTTAAATTTCAGGGACGTTGGGTGCTTTAACTTAGCTATAATTAAGAATAATCATGAATTTTAAGAATAAGATCACAGGGTTGTCCCCAAGAAAAAAAAATTATAGCTTTACTTTATATCAATGCTCGGAGCTTCAGCTCTGTTCCAGTTGCTCCTTCATGTTATTTTGGGCCTAAAAACAACAATTTTGCCTTATTTTTGACATAATATAGCTTTATGGGAAGCTTTTAAAGCTTAATGGTCATTCTCGGGGGGGGGGGGGGGGGGCTTTCGAAACACCACCCCCCCCCCCCCCCCAAAAAATTCCCCCACCAAAGATGAGGTTTTGCTACAAGAGGTTTCAGCTTTGCTACAAGGATTCTGGTTGTGCCAAGCCCTGTAAGTACCCTGATAAGGAAATCATTTTCCCCACTGAGGATCTCTTCATGGCTGTGATACATCGGTAGCACAATCAAAATGACATTGTTCATTCAGACTCTGATCATAATGCCTCATTAAACTGACTTTTCATTGATATGAGGGACCTACAGAGAATACACCAACATGTATATGGCATATAACACACACAAATCTTTTTCCAAATTTTAATGGGATGTCAGCAGCAAGGGCTGAGTCAGCAGCTTTCCTTGGCATGCTTTGGGTGCAGCACAAAGTGCAATGAGGAAAAATGCTATTATGGACCACACTCATCAACAATTACATTTTGTCAAATAAACGTTTCCAGACTCTGATTAATCTTCCGTGGATGAACAGACAGGCTTATGCTTCAGCGTATTGTCTTTTTATAAAGGAATTTGACTCTTCCATAATATAAAACTTCTACAAATTATACATTTGGTAAAATTAACCTTATAGCTTCTCAACATAATGAATTTCATAACTCTCACCAAATATTAACTCATAGTTTCTGTTCACTGATAGGTGGTACTGGTTTCAAAGATATGTTAGCTTCAGAATATCTCCATCAAATTTTATAAAGATACATGTACACTGAAAATCATACACAACAGATCTTTTTCAATTTTTTTTTTCTTTTGGGCCCATGTATTATGTAATCCACCACCTGACACCCCCAATAACAAAAGAACCAAAAATTTCAAGCATAGAATGTGCCCACCAACTTCAAGAGGCTACAATTGTAGACACTATTATAAGGGCAGGGGATAGCCAGAATGACAGATAGACGGATGTGAGCAATCAAATAAGCTCTGCAACATGTGGTCAGCAGAGCTAAAAAAGCACTTTCATTACTAACACTTTAGGTTAAATTAAGATGTTGAAATCACAATTCATGAGTTATCAAAAAAAAAATACTATTATGAATCTTGTTACAAAAATGACTTTGTTTCATAATTCAACAAAAACCAAATTTGACGACAGCACATCACATAAATATTCCTTGGCAGACCTCATTAAAGGGAGGAAAAATGTTGAGATTGATCATTGCGGTTACCATGATGGTTATCCGGCTTATCTCTTTAGTTTCAGTGCCACATTTTGGACTGAGTCAACAACTTCCCTCAGTACACTTTGGTCACATTGTGTCCAAAGTGCACCAAGGAAAGCTGTTGACCTGGGATATTATATTCTATACAACTTCAGGCATGCTGGAATGAATGAAAGGTCTTTTTACATGGAATAAAAATCTAGCATCCTTATTATAATTCACAGCAATTCGTTTTAAGTTGTTTGACTTCAGTTGCAGTTGCCAATGAAAGAGTTCACACAAACATGTACTTACCACTGGGGGCTGTTCCACGCCAACGCTGTTGCACAAACATCGGCAACAATAAACTGCACAGTTGAGTGCCACCGCAGCAACCAGTATGGCAGCTCCCATCATCAAGCCATCTAACACGTCAAACTGAAATAACAAATGTGTCAACTTGGGTGCAATTTCCGGACTGGGCAAGTAGAAATTTTGAGCTGAACTCTTTCAGTGCCAAGTTTTGGACTGAGTCAACAGCTTTCCTCTGCATGCTTTGGGAACAATGCGCCCACATGGCATCAAGGAAAGCTATTGACCTGGACTATTATATTGTACGTGACTATATCCATGCTGGTACTTGAATGAAAGGCCTTTTTACAAGGAATACTTACAAAATATCATTTTGGTAATTCAGAGAAGGTCATCTTAAGTACTTTGACTTCAGTCGCAGTTGGCATTGAAAGAGTTCGCTCATTCCATACCAATCCCTGATTTTTCTGTATATTTACCTAGAGATTTAAGACGACAATTGCATATTTAAATTCTTCATGAAAAAAGCTTTTGTTCAAGTACCAACATGCCTGTAGTCTAATGTCAGTGGTTCTGGCACTGCCCCAAGGGCAGCTGCAGCATGACTTGCCAGTCAGTGCCAGAACCACTGACCAAGGCATGTGACTACAGTATGGAATGAGTTAATACAGGCAAAAAGCTGACTGCATAACACTCTTAAGAGAAAGGACAAAGTACATCCATGAGAACATGGAAAATTTTAAGTGCCCCCTTTGTGATGGTTTAACTTACCTCTCTCACTCCCCCAGAAAAAAGTACTTTCAAACTGACTTTTTAGAATGACAACTTCCCAGTTCAGTTGACAATGAAAGGAGCAGTCGTGACAGCATGGTTGATTTTAAAATGTTAATCTAAATGAAAAGGATCGGGAATTTGTCTCCTAGGCTCTCGACACACATGTAAGTGTTTCTGGTATTTCCCCGACTCCAATTGCATAGATGGCGACTATTTAATCATTATTTTGTTACACTGTGTATATAACACCATTGTACTCCCTCCCCCAGCGTACTGTCTGTATTCTTGTGAAAATGGGGAACTGTGAAATAATGATGAAACGTGCAAAACTTTTACCGTTTCCCTAAACGCCTCCACCACAGTGATGAACACCAGGGGGACAGTGGCCAGCACGGCAAGAATGGACAGCACCATGAAGGTTATGACCTGAAGTATGGCGACAAAATGTACGAACATGGTATACAGCAACATTGTATGAATATGCGGGCCTTCACATCTAAAAATTGTTGGTGAGCTGAAAAAAGCTCACCCGAAATCATTCTAGGTGAGCTATTGCTATAGTCAGAGTACTTTATTGCAAGATTGAGGTGTGCTTTTAAGAGGTCACCTCAATTATTTTAGGCGAGCTTTTAAGGTGAGTGAAAAATCACACTCCTCAAACGTGAAGGCCTGAATATGATATAGAGCAACAAAACTGTATGTATGAACATGATATAGGGTAACAAAACTATGTAAGACCATCATATAGAACAACAAAAATATGTAAGACCATCATATAGAACAACAAAAATATGTAAGACCATCATACGAGCAACAAAATGGTATGAATCAAGATGATAGAGAGCAATAAAACTGTATGTATTAATGCCAACATAGATTTTCATACACTTTACAACTTCTAAACGTTATATGGGCCTAACTCAAAAATTGTGGGGTGCAGAGCATTCACAAGATGACCCCTTTATTCAGACTGGCCATTTGACCTTGATGACCCCTTTATTCAGACTGGCCATTTGACCTTGACCTTCAACTCAGATTAAAATTTTGATCTGGGAGCTCAATTCTCTTTACCATTGATGTCCAAACTACATCCTGCCATCACAAAATCACCTCTTTAAACTTAACAGGCATGGTGACCTCACAAAAATAGGTCAAGGCCACTGATATTACATAACATTCTAGCATCAATTTCGCAAGAGTAATCCAATTACTTTTTAAAATATGGAATTTTATATCTAAAAACACGTTTTGGCTCATAATTTCCATCAAATTATAGGTGGCACCACTAGCATCACTAGCAACTTAAGACTTTGACCTCCCCCACAATCCCATCCTATTCAGTAAAGATCTGCCAAAAATTAAAGATACTAGAGTGTTCACAAGATTTTCACATTTTAACCCCTATAGTGCATAATATTGCAGATGGCGCCACTATCAAAAGGGTCCTTAATTTTCATACATCCAATAAGTCCTGAAAGTTATATTGAGTAGACTTGAAAATTGTGGATGGTATCGCGGTCACAAGATTTTCACTTTTTGACCTATATTACATATTACTATAGGTGGCACCACCAACATTGATGTTGACATAGATTTTCATACACTTTATAACCTTTAAACATTATATGGGCCTAACTCAAGAACTGTGGGGTGCAGAGCATTCACATGATGACTTCTATATAGAAACTGGCCATTTAACCTTGACCTTTAACTCAGACTATAAAAAAATTGTTATGTTCAAAATTTGCGACCCACATCCAGCTTTTCAAACATGGTCTGTTTGATCAAATCAGGTAAATTACAAAATAACTTTTTGAGTTATTGAAGAAAAACAATAAATTTGGACAAGCGCCAAACTCCATACTAATTGGGTCACGGTAACCATAAGTCAGTCACCAAGAACAGATTTATGTACAATGTAACCAAGTGCAATTTTGATCTGGAGGCTCCGTTCACTTCAACATTGATGTCCAAGCTATACCCTGTCTTAACAAAATCACCTTTTTAAAATTTACAGCCATGGAAACCTCACAAAAATAGCTCAAGGTACACCATGAGTTAACACAGCCATGGTTACCATGGCTACATAAGCATATGCATTCAGATTACACAGCAAGGAACCGTGGAATAATATTGAAAGGTTCATCATCATGGTCAAACATGATTCAGTGATATATGTATCTCCTGGGTCTTCACTGGCTGAAAATGAAAACCTCTGTATGTTTCACTGGGGTCAGTCAGTGTCAATTACTGGGTGATAATATCGCAGCAGTAGCCTTTAATAGGGCTCCAGATTGTCAATGTCACAATTTTAGCGGAAAACCAAAAAATGATGAACTTAGAATTTTCCAATTAATTCTCATTGAGGTTACGACAGCACAATGTTAATGATATGATGGAAGATGACAAACAAGATGATTTGATTCCATTCAATTCAATTCGACTTCATTCCACTCCATTTAAAAAAAAAATTATGCTTAAAACCAAAAGAAAAGACTGAACAAGTCTTCTTGTTTACATGTATAGTATGATTTGTAATCTTATTATGTAGCTTTCATACACTTATGCATGGACAGCAGCTTCTTTGTGGGCTTCAGTAATTTTTGCCTATTCAGGCCAGTTCTTCGACCCTTTCCCACTCAACATATGCAAAGTCACTTATATGTACAAATGTCATCTGTTTCAATGTTTGCACCTCATTTTTTTCATTAAATGAAAAACATTTTGAAAGAGAATTGTACATGTAAATAATCCCCATCAGAATATTCACATACTTTGGGTCAACATCTTTCCCTAACGTGAGTTGGACATCTTATCCAACTCACACTGTGGAAAGTTGTTGACTCAGTCTGCCTTTTGCCAGGGAAGGGTTAATGAAATTTGGTCACTGTGGGCATGAGCTGTGTATAGTACATGTAGATTATACTTTACCATTGCCAGCGTTTTCTTCCTTGAAGCAATACATCCAATAGCACCCGTGGCAATAAACTGAAAAATATCAAAATAAAATTTTCATTGTAGTCAACTCAACGATCTTATAATAACCTGAACTGCTCACTAATATTGAATTTGGGTATTCAAAGAAATAGTTATATATGCTTTAGGCTAATAATATTTATGATGATGATGATAGTAATTGTAAAAGTAATAGTAATTTGATAATTATAATAAAAAGGCAATTGCTGGATCCATGCCCCCTTACCTCATTTATAACCTTGCTTATCACCTGTCTCATTTTGGAATGACTGTAGTCAATAAAAATAGGTAACTTTTATGCATGACACACTCTTGTGTCCAGATACAGAGGTGTGAAAAGTTTCATGATTCTAACATGTCTTAGTCAAAGGACAACAGAATTATAGCCTAGGCATTAAGTGTAATGTAGTTTTATGTTTAACCGTGACCCAGATACTTGACCTAGTAACCTACTTTTATGACACACCTCCAGGTCGAGATGTGTGTGTGTGTAAAGTTTCAGAAACTAAGTTAAATAGTGAAAAAATTCTAGCCGACATGATTTTACACAAATACATCACGGTGACCCAGATACTTGACCTACTGACGTACTTTTGGTACATCACACACCTTTATGTCCAGATGCATCTGTGTGTAATGTTTCATGATTCTAAGTTGAAGATCAAGCAAATTACAGCCCGGACATGAATAGAGGAGAACCAGATACTTGACCTAGTGACCTCTTTTTGTTTTGTGACACACTTTTAGGTCAAGATATATGTGTGTGTCATGTTTCATTAAACTAAGTTAAACAGTGAAGGAATAATAACCTGGACAGGATTTTACAAGCATATGTCACTGTGACCAAGATATTTGAGGTAGTGACCTACTTTTGGTACATGACACACCTTTATGTGTAGATGCATCTGTGTGCAAAGTTTCATTAATCTAAGTTAAATACTGAGGGAATTATAGCCTCAACACAAATTTTCTGGAATTTCAGTGCAACCCAGATACTTGACCTAGTGACCTACTTTTGGTACATGACACACCCCTATATCCAGATGCACCTGTGTGTAAAGTTTCATCAATCTAAGTTGAAGGGCAAGCAAATTATAGCCTGGACACGAATAGCAAAGGCCCAAATACTTGACCTAGTGACCTACTTTTGTTTCATGCCACACCATTTGGTCAATATATATTTGTGTGTGTGAAGTTTCATGAAATTAAATAATATAGTAAAGGAACTACTGCCCGGACACAATTTTACAATGATATGTCACTGTGACCCAGATACTTGACTTAGCTCTGTACATACTTTTGGTTCATAACTCGCCCTTATGTCTAGATGCACCTGTGTATCAAGTTTTATTAATCTGACTTGGAGGACAACAGAATTACAGCCCACACATGAAGTGTTATGTAGTATTACATGATTGTGTCACCATGACCCAGATGCTTGACCTAGTGACCTACTTTACTTTCATAACATAAATTTAGGTCAAGGTATGTGTATATGAAGTTTCATGAAACTAAGTTTAAGGGTAAAGGAATCTATTAAAGCCCGGGCACGATGTTATAAGGATATGTCATTGCGACCCAGATACAGTTGTGATTTAAAATGGGTTCCCTTTCAAATGTAACAAATCCGCACTTGACAAGCACCATTATCTGCGAAATCTGATGGGGGGGACCCTAGACTCTCTGTCGCATTTCAAATGTGACTGGTGCAAAAATATGCGATAATTGCACTATTTT
Organism: Hermodice carunculata; assembly: GCA_964020975.1. Taxonomy (NCBI): domain Eukaryota; kingdom Metazoa; phylum Annelida; class Polychaeta; order Eunicida; family Amphinomidae; genus Hermodice; species Hermodice carunculata. The sequence goes on along the minus strand of OZ026623.1, from coordinate 57,023,028 downwards.
GCACTTGGTTCCATTACCTCTGTGTGTGCAATTATTGCAAATTTTTAAATACCAGTACAAGTCCCAGCCCATTTTAATATGCTTTATTTGCATGTGTTTTCCTGATAGGCTTATAAAAATATGATTGACAAAACGTTGCGGTAATTTTACATCAAAGTCTTACTGGCAATACTGCCACATAAAAATATTTATTCTAATTTTAAAAATAGATGCCTAATGTACCTTGTACGATGCATATTTTGCACTTTGTCAGTGGAAAATTGGCAAAACAATGTAAAAAAAGAGGTAAAATTGCATTCATTTGTGCCTTCATAGGACTGTTCAGATCACTTGCCCTGAACACAGCATGTTTGGTGTCAATTATCATTGGAAAGTTCAGAACTTCATCTACTTTGGTAAAACACTTTCTGTTAGGCTAAGTGTGACCACAATGCGATTAATGTATGCCAAAACATCCGTCTCAAACATTAGAAATGACGATCATTTCTATTGGCGGACAGTAATGTAGTCACGTCGTCATATGACCTATTTGAATAATTACCGCTGACGATTAGTCACGAGGACCAATAAGAGCCAAGACTTCTGCCCAGGTCTCCACACCATGCCATTGGTGAAGGCAGGAATGCAGGGCACGATAAAACTATTAAAAGCGGCAAAGCCATTTTGATGCTGTTAATATGTAAAAAGTTTTATATTTTTATAGGATTAGGACCTACATAGTTCTTCTGAAGCTTTCTGTTATGATTGCAAAACATACAGAAGAATATTCACTGTACATTTGGCACCAATGGAGGCAATGCATTGTGTCCGGACTCGATTTGCACATCGAACACATTGTTTTTGGCAAACATATCAGTTTTGCCTTCAACAAATCTATCCGCTAATTGTAATTACTTGTACAATAAGCAAGATAGTACGATTTGACACATTGGAAATCAATTACATGTGGTAACAGTCATTTCAAACAAACTACTGCAGAATAAATATACGCAATGTTAAATATGCATCGCACACTGTCACTGGCACTGGGGAACCACGAACTGTGAGGACTGCGTCAGATTCAGAGTCAACTTGATTATGTAGAACTGTGATGAACGCGCTTTTCTCCAAGCTAGCATAAACAAGTTTATGTCTGTCCCAATCCTGTGCAAAAAGTTCCAATGTGTACAAAGTAGCAAACGTATTTGAGCGCAATGAACGGCACGGAAAAATGCAAAAGTGAACGCAATTATTTGACGAAAAATTAGCGATTCCAACCGCGCTTTAGGGGAACCCATTTCTAATCACAACTGTACTTGACTTGGTGACCTACTTTTGTTACATGACACACTGTTATGTGTAGATGCATCTGTGTGTGAAGTTTCATTAATCCAAGTTACATAGTAAAGGAATTATAGCCCAGACACGAATTTACAAGAATATGTCACTGTGGCCTAGATATTTGTCCTAGCGACTTAATTTTGATGTATACATGACTCACCCTTATGTCCAGATGCACCTATGCATAAAGTTTCATTAATCTAAGTTGAAGAACAAGTGAATAATAGCCCAAACAAAAAATATGCACCCACGCAAAAAACAATCATTTATGGCGGGAATGTACTCATTAAATCTCATGTATATCACACACCCAAGTGGTATTAAAAACCACAATAAGGCAAAGAATAACTTACCAGCAGCCCAGCTGACTGTGGAATGCCATATTCCAAACACACTGACAACAGCTTATGACAATGAACGTAATAGACTGTCTGCAGAATAATACAGGATAATCCACACAGGATCAGCGTCACACTGAAATACACACAATAGCCACATTAACTCTTTCAGAGCCAATCTACATAAGTCAAACTAGCATACAGTAAATTCTCTGATAGAAGCAACACTCTAATTGAAGACGCACCCTAACTTTGAGTCCTTCCCTGGGGAAGATTTTTCACCATTTCCAATTTACGAAAAACCATATTAGAAGCCGCACCCTTACTTCAGCGACTTTCGTGGAAATTTTCTGCACGCACCGATCATTTAGCATAGCAAGCATGTGTACTTATTTACCCTCCTTTAATGCAATTTACCTAAATAAAAGTTTGATTGAAAGAGTGACTGGCCGCACATGTCTCCAGTGGTCTATAGGCAGTATTGCATGCTGCATGCCTATTTTAGATACTTACTATGGGGCCAAGTCCAAGGCGGGCATCATGGGATACAAATTTCAAACTACAGTGGTACCTGCTCTAAAGACCACCTCTCGTGAAAGACCACACCAGTTTTTAAGACCGCCATTTCAAGACAATGGCCTTTAATTTCTTTGTAAGCTTACCTCCAGTGAAAGACCATCTGCCATAGGTGACCACTTTTGTCTGGCTTTAAGGGTGGTCTTAAATAGCAGGTACTACTGTAAAAGTTATTGCCAAAGCTGATGAACTTGGTAGTAACAGAAAAGCTGCTGACTTCTTTGGATTGAACAAAAAACAAATCAGAGACTGGAGAAAAAAAGAAAAGCAATTAAGAGGAGTAAAAAAGGACAGTCAACGACTTCTGGGTGCTGGACGCAAGTTACAGTTCGGGACAATTGATTCCTACATGTCGTCGAGGGTAGAACAAACGCGGTCTGAGGGCCAGGCAGTGATGGGCACAATGCTCCAAGTCGAAGCCAAGAGACAAGCCAGCGATACTAATTTTAAAGGCTCGAATGGACATTATGACCCTTTTTTAATGTGATAATTCTGATGTCTTTACATGCAGTTTTAAATATGACGTATTTTAATAAAGTATGAATATGTATCACATGTGCTTGGTGTTTTGTCTATGATGGGCCTATTTGTTTTAACCATGACGTTGTCAATTATACTAGGTTTCTCAGCAGAAAACCCCTAATACAAGCTGCACACTGACTTTATGATACTGAATTTGTGTTCTTGAAAATCCTTACTCTAATTGAAGCCGCGGCTTGTAATAGAGAATTTTCGGTATATTATGACAGAGATCCCAGCTTCGTATTCCTCATAAAAAGACCTTTCATTCAAGTACCAGCATGCCTATAGTTCCAGAGAGAATATCCCAAGTCAACAGCTTTTCTTGGTGCGCATTAGGTGCATTGTGCCCAATGAGCGCTGGGAAAAGCTGTTGACTCAGTCCAAAATTTGACACTGGAAGTTAGAGTAGATTCTTGCTACACAATGCACCCTAGAAGACATACATGTGCAGTCAAATACCCATACGTTTGTCTTCAAGTAAGGCCAAAAAAAAATAATATTTTGTTTCCCCTAACCCGACCGATCCATCTCTAAACTCTCCTACTGACCCCCTGTTGCCTTCCTTCTGCCCAAAAAATAAAATAAAAACACCTACCTACCCAAAATTGTGGAATATTTAAGAAAGAGAACATGCCAACTCATCCAAATTGTCAGACTAAAAAAAAAAAGTTTCTTTTTAAAAAGACTGATATAAAAGGGGACTGAAGAAGTAAAAAAGTGAAATGGAATTTAAACTAGCGTTTGAAAACATAATCATTTAATATGCCATTCACAGGGTCAATGTGATTATTAAGTAATCAGACATTTACATGGGATCCATGTGTATGTTCTGCGCATGGTCAAAAAAACATGGACACAGTACTAGTACATAGCTTTCGTGTCATAATTGGCTGAAATTACCATAAATCTAAGAAAGATATGTGTAAAAATTGATGTATTTTTATTGAAAGTATATGGAAAATATATACGATGGAGTACCAAAATTTGTGAATGGGCTGAAAAGGAAATTTTTGGCACTGCATCACTGACAGAGAATATGAAACTGGAAGTAGTATCATTCAGTGCAGATGTCATATAAATCCCTCAAATTAAAACAATGCCAGACTGCATCTAGTCTGACAAAAATTATGCCTACCTACCTACCCCCCCCCCCCAAATTTTGGTCCATAAGGGGAAACACACATCTTATATTTCTTTTCCCTAAGCATACAAATTAATGCTGACAAAACTCATGAACCTAAATTATACATGTAAATTGTGTATGTAATATATTATTGTTTTAAAACAATTCACAAAGTCATTAATTAAGGTAAACAACTTTTTTTAAAGAATTATGCCATTACAAGTACATGTACATATTTTGCAAATTTATGCACCGTTAATTACATCTAATTAAGACATATATTTGGGTCAACTTTTAACATGTTTAATGAAAATAAGTTACAGGCTACATACATGTAGGCTGAAGCAAAGGTAAGACTTTTTTGGTTCATGCTTCATACGCAATCATGGTAACAAGACAAGAAATACAAGCTTTGACTATGCCCAGATTTTGGCTTTTCTCAAACTCTGCCATGCAGAAGTCACTCCTTTGACAGACCACTGCATTCAGAGACAATCTGCTTTGTAAAACCTCATAAACTCTTTCAGTGCCAATCATGTCTTCAGTCGATCTACTAAAGTCCAAATATTCTAAATTATCATTAGGATCCCAGATCTGAATTCCTCGTAAAAAGACCTTTCATTCAAGTACCAGTATACCTGCAGTTCCAATGAGAACTAGAAACGAAGATTTGCTTCACAGCAAATCTGACTGGATGCCTTCATAATGAGAACAGATTAAAATGCTACACTTTGCCATTGTTCAACATCAATAAAATTTTGTGTATTAGACTAATTTACATAAATTAGAATGCTACAACTTTGGTTCTTGTTTTGGAGATGGTTTCATTGGATGTGACCATGTCACAAACTGACCTTGAGTGAAATTTGAATGACACTACTATCTACATGTATAAGAGTTTTGAAGCTATTTTTTAACTTTTTAATTTGATGTCTTTTGCCTAATTTGCACAGAATTGAAAGCACACAATTTTGGATGATGGTTCGTTGGCTGTGTCACAAAACCATAAATTGAAGCTGGAATGGCACTTCTATCTACAATAGTTTTGAAGCTATTCAAGATTGAAATTTTGCAGATTCACCTAACTTGCATAAATTAATATCCTACAACACTGGTTCATGCTTCATAGGATGAGGCTTTGCCATAAACCTATAAATCAAAAAGTTCAAATGACATCGCTATCCATAATAGTTTTGGAGATATTGAACTTTTATTTTGTTTAATGCCCCTAATTAGCATAATTTGAAATTCCATAACTTTCATTTACTGTCTATTACACTAGTAGGTGTCATAAACCTATATAAGCCTTTTGAAATTTTGTGTCTATCTGCACTAGTTTGGAAGATATGGAGCTTTTAAAATTTTAATTGTCCCTAATTTGCATAATTTTTAACATCATCACTATTTCAAACCAAGCGCAAAATTTCACTGGTAGGTCAGTCACCATATCTCAAGTTTGGTGGTATTGTCAAATTGTTTTTCATAACTGTTGAAATTAGTTGAAAACACTGAAGCAGACGACATTTGAACACCAGCCGGTTTTGGCTGGTTTAAGGGGGAAAGGGTTAAATGTTTCGTTTGAAAGCAACACATCTTCTGTTGTCTGTGGATCTGCTAGTTCATTCACAATATCCCAAACATGGATTAAACATTTATCTGAGTTTAAAAAAAAGGGAAAAAATAATAATTGATGCAAAAAAAAAAAAAAAAAATCCATAATGTGAGTTCGCAGGCCATTTGCAATAGGGTAACCATCAACACAAACATTTGAAACTCGGACCTCATGATTGGACATTTTTCCTCGCAATACTCATCATCAATGTACCAACACCACTACCTCCACCCCTAGACTTGCTCAAGTCTCACTGGGCTGTCTTCCATATTTTATTTAAAATAGTATGTTGATACAGTTAATTTTGCCTTGGCACGAGTTCCAAAAAATACGAAAATTCAGAAATTATGGCAGGCACTAAGTACAGAAAATAAAAGGCTTGCAGTATGCAAGTACATGTACAGTAAACAAAAATGTTATGTATGCCAGTTTGGAAATCCCGTCACAATATGCCTCAACAAAGACTTTATTCAAGTTTATGTTCAATGGCTGTGTTTGATACACGGAAGTTCTACAAAACAAACTGTCATGAAACAAATTCTGAGTATGACTAGCAAGGTACAGCATCCAACATCTGGAAGTCTATGTATGTTCCATCATGTGTAAAAATGGAGAACATACATCATGAACAATCACCCTTATGCTGATTATCAGCATCAATATTGAAATCTTCAGCAGGAAGTTATATGACTAGTGAACCATCTATTACTTTGATTGTTTTAAACTAGATCAACAGCTTCCCAGTGAAATTAATACATACACAGCAAAATATAATGAAAAGCACAACTTCCTGAAGACATCCAGTCAATTTTTGCTGGCTTCAAGGGAAGTGGGCTATATTGGGAGCACTCTCCCATTAATTACTAAAAAAAAAAAAAAAAATTAACTTGTCAGGCAGGTGCTCATGATAATTTCTAAATACATGTAGTGCTTATTAGTTTATTGACATGCATGATAATATAGAGCCACTCAAGATTACAAATTACATTTATCCCTTTGACAATAAGCCAGCAAGGTACCAAGAATTTTGGACCATCAGTGGAAATAAACCTGCACACAAACACAAATTCTACTCTATTTGGTAGTGGTAGAGGTTAATTAAAACTAAATTTATCACTTTGACAATGAGCCAGCAAACTACCAAGAATTTAACCATCAGTGGAAATAAATCTGCAAACAAACACAAATTTTACTCTATTTGACAGTGTCAGAGGTTAGTTTTGCTCACCTGAACACCTCTGCACCAAAGTTATGTAGACCTCTGTAATCTTGTAATCCTCGCAACCCAAGATCAGGTGGGTCACTGTTACCATGGTTACGGTAGCCTAACGGGTGGTCTGGTCTAGAGGGTTGATTTGGGGACGTGTCTGTCCCAGAATGGGAGGATGACACTGGCATGATACTGAGCCACCCTCTCCTCAGGCTCTCACAGATATGCACACTCCATGTCAAGCAGGTATCTGGAAAAAAAGGAAGAAATATGCAAAAATCAGACCTTTCAAATTGTTATTATCATTGTTTTGTAGTTAGGAAAGACAAACTATGAAACAAGCATCTTGTACTGTGGTTTTAACTTTCAATTGCTGCAAAATAAACACTGCAATAACAAAAATACTGAGGACAGAGCAAGATTATCTTCAACCCTTGTTTTGCAGATTTCTTGGCTAAAATGTGTGACATGACCAGAGAAAATAAAAATTAAAATATAAACAAAAAACATTCTACCCTATATTTCTAGCTATTACTGGTTGCCAAATTTAAAACAGTAAAGCTAAAAGTTATTTCATGCATTCTCTTCATACATAAGGATGATTATAAAGGATCAAGACAACAGGGAAACTACACAGGATCGTGCCCATCTATCAAATTTACCATCCTTGCTCAGCAGAATCAACAATTTTCAGAACACACACACTTCTAATACTATGATATATTTTTCAATAATTATTTCTTCAAATGATAGTCAGAATCTATGAAGCAAGTGACCATATTGCCGTAGCCTAGGCTACAGTTTAGCCACACATATAATTCTGTACAAACATTACAGAATTTCATTGAACAGCTGTTAAACTGGCAAGAAGTTATTTTGATACAATTTTACTTGTGTGCTCATATCATAATTATATCGACATAACTTTGAAATCAAATAACTATGCCTGCACAGCAACCACACTCAAAGTTTACCTGCTTAAATACTCCCAGAATCTACAGATCATGCCCTGCCCAAAAATGTATAGCTTGCTGTGTTTACTTATAACATAATTTGTTTAATATTTTCATTCTCCAACCAGCATCATACACAGGCTATTTCAATTATCCAAATATTGTTCAACCTTGCAAACTTTAATACTAATGGGGTTGTGATTACCAATGTGCTCCAGACTGAAAGTCTACGCTACTATGTTTCCTCATACTTTAATTTCAGAGAGACCCCTAGTTTTTTGCCTGTTAGACCAACGATTCAAACAAAATAGATATATATTGTTCATTTAGTTCACACAAGTAACATACAGTCACACCTGACCTTTGGCCTGTTCCCTGTCTCCATTATACAAAGTATTCAATGTTTTTTTATTAAGTTTTTCCAGTCTGCAACCATCTGCAAAGTTTCAATCCAAACAATTTTCAAATCTACATCCTCAAAGCACAGACCAACAGTCAGAAGATCAAACCTCACATGAAAGGACAAAGTACATACATCTATATATTTTATGTTCCAAACAAGAGGGACTCGAACCTGCAACCTTTGGCACCAATCGCTTTTGTGTCAGGCTTCATAGGCTTCAGACCTGTGGAAAACCATATTTTTGCCATTGTCATCGCCTAGTTTTCATGTGCAATGGATTGTCCACACGTTCCACAAGGTGTGTACCAAGAATGTCATTAATCTCCTAATAGAGTTTCAATGCAGGATGTTCAAAACTGGTTCCTTCAAGTGTGTAAAACTCAAGTAAGAGCAAGTGTGACTTTAATGAGGTACATGTACCCTATCATTGATACATGTGCATATGGGCCAAAACATTTTTTTCCATATCTCACTTCTTTCACTGCCCACTGTACAAAAGCTTTCTGGTTCATCTCCATGAAACTACATGTACTGTAACCATTGATAAATTGTCAGAAAACTTGAGGCATTTAAATGCAAAGCATCGGCTGATGGATCCAACTTTACGCATACAGTAAAACCTCTCTAACCGAACACCTCTCTATACTGAACACCATATCTCGGTCTCAAATATATACTTCCAATGTAAGCAAACCTCCCTAAACTGAACACCTCACTATACCGAACATTTTCCGGTCCCAAGGGTGTTCGGTATAGGGAGGTTTACTGTACATAGGTCCTGAGACTAAAAATAAGGTAACAGTCACCAAAGTGAAATTAAGTCAGAAAATTGTCTGAGGGTGAAAATGATATAAACGTTTGAGTTTCAGGTTAAGAGTATTTCTTCAGGTCATGTTATTTTTTTACTTTACTATCTACCATTTCTCTACATCTTGCCATACTTAGGCATCCCTCTCAATATCTAGACATTGCAGGAATCAAACTCATGCATGGTAGCTTCAACAGCTGGTCAGTCATTACACTACTGTATAACTGAGTCATATCCACGAGCCTCATTGACATTGTTGAAACTGAGTAGCAAGAACAACTCCTGCACTGAACTTTTGTTCTCACTACCCTCTATCTGCAATATTCTTCCTTTCATGTTTCACTCCATTGACTGCATATCAAAAACTGCTTTCTCTATACTTATGGGGAGAACCCACATACTCCCAATTTCCATTAGAAAACAAAGTTTGCGTAGTATGTTACCAAGCTGGTCCATGTGGTGTGTAAAATGTTCTGAACAGGCAGACATGGATAAGGCCAAAAAAAAAAAAGTCTGTGTTTGGGGTTTCCCTACCGACCCTTGCCCAAACCCCCCTACCCTAAAACTTTTTATTGATTTAAAAAAAAAACCCAAAAAATCTAGGCAAATTTTCTTCATAAAATGCACAATTTATCCATTTTAAGTCACCTTTCTTCTGTTTTCAGAGCAAAAATTTAAAGAAAAAAAAAAAAAGCCTACCTACCTACCCTATTCATTTTTGGCATGTAACCTCAAACACACTATTTATTTTCTTTGGCCTAATATATTTAGGCTAACTTCCCCTGGACTAATAAGTTTGAATGTCACAAAACCATATTACCAGGCTAAAAAGTTTAAAACATACAACATAACATATGTAGCTCCATGTCATGTCTGTTACCTTATTATTTACTGATACCAACAAAAAACAAAAAAACAAAACAAAAACAAACAAAAAAACAGAGCTCTCTTCACCTTGAAATACACAGCTTAACTCACTTTCCCTTTCGAAAAGCAGTAACTCACTTTCCCTTTTGAAAAGCAGCAAGACACCCTAGTCCCTTTCTCTTTCTGGCCTGACTTCGGCCACATAAAAAAAAGCCCTGTTTATCATCAGCGCCCGCATGTTTTTGTTTGTGCCACACCAATTTTTTTTATCTTTATTGGTACATATTCGCAAAAAAAATTGCTGACAAAGCTTCCACTAATGCCTTGGGCAGTTAGCACCTCTAGTGCAGATCGAAAACTATATAACCGCATTCTTGTGACATTCTGAATGATTTTTTTATAAATGACCTGTATGTGCAAAAACCTCCCTCCCCTCATCACTTTTTTTAAGAAAACCACTGATGATAAACCTCAATATTTTTTTCATGACATTGTGTGGCCTTACTAAAATTCCTGTTGTTCAAATGTATTGGGGCTAGACATTGTTAAGTACATGACTCAACCTGGCTGCATATAATTTTCTCCTTGTTATCTGGCCACTATTGTATGATCTAATTTACCCCGAACTTAATCCTTAGAGCCCACCTTTTACTTTCAACATTCTGTAATTCTCCTGTTACTTATTTTTACTGACTGCATAAACTTCTCATTGTCATGTATGTATCACTGAACACCCAAGACCTGGCGGAAGACCAGTGGCAGTGATTAATCACGCACACTGATTGGAAATTTGGGCCAGTAATTTACAGAGTAAACAACACAAAAAATACACTTACTCTTTCTGGGTTTGTTACTTCATCCTCTATGACAGTCTACATCGTCAAGATCGTCGAGTAAAGTACATTCCTAGGTGCATTGAGTTACTCCCATTTCAAAAACAAACACTTCAATGATGAAAAGAAAACATAATTCATGTTTTGGGACTGAACTTCCTCAGCCATTCTAGCTGTCTTCTCATGTTTTGACGTTTGTATCAGCTGTTTCCGGATCCGGTTAGGGGTGAGTGTGCGTACTGAAGCTCAAGTGGCCAACATGGCTGCGCCCGTGGAAGATGAATTTGACAGCTGGTTGTCAAAAACTCTACAGCATATCAGCCCAGATATTGATTTGGAAATATTTCTGACGTATATCAGGGGAATCTTAGAGACAGATACTTCAGATGAAGACAAAAAAGAGTGTATTCTAGGTTTACTTAGCGAGATATCGGTAAGTAGTACCAGGGATAACAGCATGCCGACATGAATGGCATACAGCACTGGTGCAGAGTGCAGTCTGCACTCTGCAGTACAGGCCAGCCACTGAGCCAGAGTCCTAGAAACCTAGTCTTGCCTGTTGGTCTGGTGTGAAACCATAAGCGATGACATACTTCCAGCCCTCAGGAATATCCGAATATAGACATATCAGTTTTCCTTGGCCAAAACTCTAATCTAAGCCAAGATTAAATGCATAGATCTGTGCATAAAATTTTTATTTTCAGCAAACAAATCTCTCTGTCTACAGTGCATATGATATACTTTATAAATTATATATCAAACAGTGTTTGAGTGTACATAGAAACTTCCTTCTCATGTAATGTTTTCTGCAGGATGTGTTCTGTTTCATTTCTCCAAGAAAAATTAACATATGACTCTCGTAGCAAGCGTCAGTAAGCCTTTACCATTAACACATGTGAATACAGGACATAAGAATGGTAAATCATCCAATCAGAAGACTACTCTGTGTGGATGTGATTTTTTTTGGTCACCCCCTACTGCACATGCATTGTACATAGAAACTTCATTCTGTATATAGACACTTCCTTCTCGTGTAATATTTTCTGCAGGATATTTTCAAAAGTTTCAATGATGTGAAAAGGGACATTTAATACCCCCCCCCCCCCTGTTGAAACTTCACTCATTAAAGTGCTTGTAACTTCTATATGTCATATACTTAGGATTTTTCTTGAATTGTCCCCCTTTTGACTGCAAATTTCGTGATGAAAATCACTCAGGGCAGTTTCCATGGTTTTTACAGTTACATGTATATTATGACTTGTGGGTGAGTTTGTCAAAATTACATAGAGCAGTGGGGTCCTTTCTAGTTTAAAACAAGGAGGTGACCTGACAAGATTTACAAAATCACAGAGTGGGCTAAACATGCATACAAATCACCAAGGACTACAGGTTGATCAGATCTCATATTTTAATCACAACTTTGTATGGCCAATGTCTGAAAAAGAACATCACTCATATCTGGCAGTCTGTAAATAGTGATAAAAATCTACCCTTCTGTGTCAAAGATTATTTCTAGCACAAGAGATTCCAGTGTATCACTGTCAAGGTCATGTAGGCACCTGTGAGGTATCAGCTGACTAATGAAAGTCATGATACCGCCACCATGTGCATTCCTATCTCTCATATGGGTAGTATAAATTTGTACCTGGAATCTGCTGTCACTAAAACTTGAATCAAATTTAGTCTCAGAGCAGACATCATGTACGTATACCTTAAATTCACAATGTCAATGACCTCCCAAAAATAATAAATTTTTCAAAACTGTTATATTGCACAAAAATGACATCCTTCGGAGATGAAGATGCAGGCAGATATAGCTGGTAAGCACATTTTCATGGTCTTACTATATCATCTATATTTAGTGTAAGAATATTCAAAACTTGAAAATACAAGTTGCCATTTAGACTTCTGACCAGACTGGCAGGGCATATGGTAACAAGAATATTTGTAAGGCTGGCTTTAGTCTTTTCAACCAAAAAAATTACTATTTTGGAATTGTGCATGAAGGTAGACATCGCCACATATGAAAACACAAGTGTTAACCCTTAAAGTGCTAATCACAGCTATATTAGTTTTCTCATTACCGTTAAGCATATAATGGTTAGAACATTCAAATTCCTTATTAAGATACCTTTCATTCAAATACCAGCAAGCCTAGTCTAAAGCAACAACTAGTCATAGTCAACAGCTTTTCCTCAGACCACTTTGCGCTCATTACGCACAAAGTGATGTGAGGAAAGCTGTTCACGCAATCTTAAATCGGTGCTTTAAGGGTTAAAGTGCAACATATAAAGCTGACTTATGTAAGGTAATATATATTTTTGATGGCTTGTCTGTTATTTTTTTAGACTGATGATTTGGATGGCACCTGTGATAGCATTCTGTGCAAGTGGGATGATATCACGTCTGCAGAAAGGGAAGAAAAACAAGCAGCTGAAGCCAAAGGTCTGTTTTGATATTCAGTTTAATGTTCATACATGTACACATATTTTTTGGTAAATCATACCCATCCTATTCCCATGACAAAGGATATCAGTTAAGTTAGGAGGGACTTTCACAAGTTGCTACATGTAACACTAGATTCTGACATACATGTACACATATATATATATATGTATGTATGTATGTATATGCACACACTGTTGAATCCTACATTGGGCATTAAAACTACCTCCAAATAAAAGGCCACTTTTATGTGTGACTATTAATGTCCAATGAATACATATGTGTATATATTTATTTGCTCCTACATTAAAAAGTTACACTCGCAGCATGCTGAGTGGGACCTGAAAAACTTGTCTCACCAACAGGAAAATTACCTTTTTTTTTTTATGAATTTTTCAAACATGTGGAAAAATGCTGTACCATCTTTAAATACCTGGGTGTTTATTTTTTTTTTTAATTAGCCTAAAACAGAATTCCCCAGGATTTATTCCTGAATTAACCCAAGGTTGGATTCAGACTTCTAAAATATTCCCTAACAAACTTCTATAAGGTAAAAAACAGGAATATTTCCTCCGTGGGAAAATAGGACATATTATTTTTGTATTTTCCTCACTCTTGTTGATCAGAGATAATGGGATGAATAAAAGAATAAATATCTGACCAAGTTGTAATTTGATATTGTAAACAGTGATTACTTATAACTGAGTGAATGAAAGTAAATAATAACGAAGAAGAAAAAGCGTACTTGTATTAGAGTTAAAAGTACTGTGCAAACTGTGCTTATTACTAGAATGTTCATATGAAAGGACTCTTTATTTTCTACTATCACAGAGAAGGAACACCTTGATGCCAAGCTTGCCAGTATAATGGAAAAACAACTTACATGTGTTGTTAAGTCCAAGGAAAAAACTGCTGAAGAACAGGCAGCCAAGGCAGCAATATTAGCCCAGTATGCCCAAGTATCTGAGGGTGAAGAGTATCCTTTATTTTTTGTTAGTGGCATGATTGGATGCTAAACATCAAGAGGGTATCCCTCATATTATGATGATTATTTTACCAAGCAGGCATGTTATCGGCATTACTTACAGTGTATTATGCACAGGATCCAGATAGGTCATGAATAAGGCTTGAAGGTTTTTATTTTGAATATTGGGTTTTCAAGGCCTTACAAAAGCTGTTAAATTGTTGGGCATGTTGAGGTCTTGAAAGTATAATATATTTTTCATTAAATGTTAATATATTGACTCATGTTCTGCAAAAATTTATGCAAGCTATGCTTGATTCAAGTCGGTCCTGTTAACAATACAATGCAGTAAACTTGTATACTTGGAACACGGAGACCCAACCACAGGGCTTGACATGTAAGAGTTTCATCATATTTCCATCAGGGGAATGCTTAACAAATCTGGGCAAGTCCAGTGCTAACATGCTAACTGGCCCATAAGATTTCACTTGTCTCAATTTAAATTTTATTTACAATCCTTACTGTCACACCCTGGTCCATTTAAATATTGTGTCTGATTGGATCAAAAGAAGGAAATGTCATGGTTGGAAGTCATGTACATGTATACCAATAGAACACAACAATACTTTGATATATATACTCCTTGTGCTCAATTGATGAAAGAGGCATATAGAACAATTCACAGATCGTTCATTTTTAAATGTGCATGTGGTGGCATGAAATTATGATGTTCATGTTGAGAAACTGATAAAAAGTGTTTTTTTCTAATCATAAATGCAGATACTGAACATGTTGAAAGAAAATTAGTCATGATTGCAGCAAAAACAAAAACCAAAAAAGGTACCGATACTGGATGTGTGTTTAGATGTTTCTTCTACCATGAATTTGTAGGTTACATGTATGTTTTACTATGAACAAATCATGCTTATACTGATAATTATGAATGAAAAAGGCAAAATCAGCAATGATAAACATACTTGTTGGATATTCAGAAGGGACTTAAGAGACTAATTTTGATGTCTGAAAGTACAAAACCTATAATGTGAACAAATTCACTCTTACCAAAAATAATGTGCCACAAGTGCATGTGAAAATTGTGTCATATAATGAGCATTTTGATTTTAAAAACTGTATTTGAAACTAAAAAAATATGATTGTGCAGGTGGTGTAAAATTTGGTGAGTTGAAGCCTACATCTGTTTTAATTTGTTGAATTAATTTTTTTATTGATATTTAATAAATAAGTTAATATTGCAGAAACCTGTGGCAGATATAGATGAGATGTATCACCAGAAAATCTAAATTTATGAAGTGTTGGATATCTTATATCACAGAAAGAAGTTTCTAGGTTTAACAAACACATCCAGAGGAAAAAAATATTTGGCAAACAATTTCACAAGCAGTTTTTTCAATCCATGGCTGTTGCCTTTGAGTTACAAAACTTGGTACAAAGTGGATTTAACACATTTGATGATTTCTTTTGCCTTTGAATGTAGCTTTTCACAAGGTGAGGGCTAACCATATTCATATAGTATACAATCACAGCATTTCACTGTATTTTTCTTTTCACATATTTCGCTTACAGCACATAACCATGAAGATAAAAAAGGGATGAAATAATGCAGGTTTAAGAGCATCGTTGTCCAAAATAGTGAAATTAAGACTTCAGTTAAATGCAAAACCATGAAAATTTATGCAAGAAAATAAAAAATAAGCACAATTACAGTAAATGATTGTTCACTATTTAGATCACAGGCAGCTGTCAACCAGTTCTTTGTATGCACATCTACACGAAGTATTGTGTATCGTTACCAACATTCTAGCTTCCTTGACAATAGCTGTAGATCCGATGAAGATGATACTGCTACTACTGCTGCTGCTGCTGCTGGACCGGGTGCTGAAGCCAGAGGACCCCCAACAGGGGGCGCCGCATCAACAGGAGGTGGTTCCATTGATAAAGCATTGGATGAATGTATCCTTTTCTTCTGGGAGTCTACAGCAAAACCTGTTTTGAAATGTATTATCATTTGTATACAAGTTTTTAAATTTTTCTGAGGTTTTAAATTTGGAGATTACAATCATTATGATCACACATTTAATAGAACACTTTCATGTGATGCTGTTTTTAAGTTGGACACAACAATAATTACGGCCATATGTTTGAAAGCTTGTTTTCTGCTTCTTTAAACCATGTTAATCTTGGAGATTACAATAATTGTGACTACATGTATTGCATCATGGCAAAGGCAGTTTTCTTCACAGAAGCACTATAACAATTCAACCTTTTCAGTCCAATGATATGGTGCAAAATAGGGCAAGTTAAACTACATTGTGGTTAGTCAGGCTTTAAGTTTTTAAGGGTTTAAAAAGGCATAATTCATGTTTTCATTTAAATTTTACAGGGCTTCATGTTGCTCTGGAAATAAGAAATTCTGTAAATATGCTGCTGATCATCGGAAAGATTTAGTGATAACCTTTCTCTATGCTGAGTAGTTTTACAGAAACATGTTTTCAGTTCTGAAAAATTTGAAGTAAAAAATGTGTAGCACCAGGCCCATGCTATTCAGTTGGGCCACCAACCAGCCAGTCCACTTTTGACCCATTAGGGTTGCGGCCTACTGACATGAATCGCTGGCTTAACTGAGTACCCAAAGTGTTGAATAAATGTTGCTGCCAGTTGAGCCCTTGGTTGCAGTCTTGTAGCGTGCGTGATCTTGCGTCACACTGTTGAAGACAATCAGTCTTCCACCTCATGCTGTGAAATTTTTTTGAAATATGCATAACTTTCAGACCAATATTTTCAAATTCACCACCATTGCCCACGCAAACTGGTTACACCATTGTTTACACATGTTCAATCTACAGCTACTAGTAAGAAATACTTTTTATGCAAAGTAGTGGCAAAAGTGGCAGTTAAACTACAAAATATGTAATTTCCTGTTATTTTGACCTAAAAAAGAGGTGATAAATACGATAACTTTTGATCTTATGATCCGAATCCAATAAAACATAAACCAAAATGCAGCTTTCTTTTTCAGAGAAATGATTAGAATGGTTTCCATTGTCTCTCAGACAGCATTCAAATTCCTGGCAAAAATGCCAACCCAATGCAACTGTCACAGGTTGACCCCATAGTACAAAGGTCAGCAACCCTGAAGGAACATCAATCAGCCCGAGTACTTCGGATTAGCATGCCTCAGGCTAGCGATGTCACTTGAAAGTTTCACACCTGATTGACCGCTAAACAGCACACATTTCATTGTGCTGATCTGGCTTATGACCCTGTAGTAGTCAAAAGCCCACTGTCTTGATTGTTGGTCACCCTTTTTGCTTCCAATGTGACGTGTGTATTACTCTAATTCTCATAAATGGTGCTCCTTGTTTAGGAAGAGGTCCCAGTGGATCAGTCAATTTTGACAGTGCATATGGGATTAGCATAAATGGTCATTTATTCACATGGCAGGTTTGAGTCCAAGTGTCACTTGAAATAACACAAAGCTTTGAAACTGAATATCTCAGAACTTTAAGGTAATTTTCAAGATACTTGGATTAAACATTTTATTTTGAAAAATATGATTAGAAAGAAGGGCACTGCCCTCTGTTAACCCTTCTTGTAGAGAGATGACAGAAACAGGAGAAACTGGACAGTTCCAGTAGGTCTCTGCTCATCGAGTCCAGAAGGTAAGGCCTGTGGTAACGTCACTGAAATTTGGCTCAACAGATTCACATGAAGTAAATGGTGATTGAAAGAACTGAAAGATTTTGGGTTTCAGCAAATAATAATGATCTTTTTTTTTGAAGTCGAGCAGTACAATAATGTAAAACATTAGTGATGAAGCACTATTATTCGACAATGAAATAAAAGGATAAAAGATGGGCATGATACGTTCAATGAACTCACATATTAAAACCGATTAACAGTCAGTAAATCATGAGATGACAAAAATCAGGGGCTGTGCTGATCAGAAGACAGCTCAACCCAAATAAAAGATTTAATATATATTTTTTTGGTGGCCATGAGTGGAGAAAAGTGACTAAGACCATGTTCAACCTTAAAACTGTTTGTAAAATAAAAACAATTTGAGTTGAAGGTTAATGCAAAAATCAGACCCAAAGTTAATCAGGGATAATGTGACAAAATTTGAAACATTTCTTGATCAATAGTTTTCCAGGAACTTTTGTACGCAATTCAAATGAGACCTCTGTACTTCCAAGGGGCTCAACATCCTGTGTCTGTATCTAAAGTCACAAGTTTTATTTTAACATTTTACAAAACTGCAACTCTAAAGGAATTTAAGAATATGTAATTTTATGGGTGTAAATGTAAAAAAAAAGTGACAAAAACAGGCAACTTTAATCAGGCAGTCAATAGCAGGACTGGAGATCACAGATACTTGAAAAGAACTTTCCCTGAGGGAAACTAAAAGTTTGCTTTCACAATTTAGGGAAGCCAAGAACCATCAACTGGTATGGTTTTGTCCATAGGAATGTGGCATAAGCCCAACGGCATGTAGTTTTCTGTTGCACAAAAGTGATGTAAGCAAAAAATTTGACAGACACAATCTTGCAAACAAAAAGTTTTGTTTCCTGATTAAGTGTCCCATGGTTTTAACAATTGAACAGCTGGTCTGTGTTAAATTGAAATGAAAAGATAGCCATCAGGGTATTCAGAGGATGCAAAAGCTTACATTTTGAAAAGTTAGCAAGAAGCAGATCAGATACAAGCAGATAAATTTTTCTGAAAATAATGTTATAAATAGTTGTCAGTCCCTATATGGTCATGCCTTTATTTCAATCTGTGATTACTGACAAATAAGCGACTATGTGAATACCAACTTAAACAACACGCTGACCAATTCCTTAACTTAGATTATTCAGTATTGGTAAAGAATCGGAATGCAGATATGGTGAATAAGCTGGAGAAAGAAAAACGGGACCAGATGAAGGCATCTCATGAGGCCAAAAAGCAGAAAGATCGTGAAGACCGTGAAAAACAGAAACAGAAGTCACAGGAACGCAAGGATGCAGAGAAAAAGAGAACACAAAAGGGAGAGAGGCGTCGGTAGCAGTGACTGAACGTAGCTGAATATATAACATTCTACCCTTCCCTTTATGATGCAGAGCTCAGCTTTTGGAGTGGAATTATGTGATTTTTTTTTTTACATAAATTTCTTTTTTTTTTTTTTACAACTAAGTCTACACTTGTGTGCCAAATTTTTGTATGGTCACAATGTGGCGACCATGGGAAGTACATGGATGGGCTATTTTTTTATTTTATTCTATTTTTTTTTTACCTCAGCTGACTTGTCAGTCAGCTGAGCTTAATGTGGTAGTTAGGGATCTGTCATTCATTGAGCTGGCCAGCTAGCTGCCAGATTCACTTCAACCTTGGAAGGAATGTACCTTGGGTGGGTCTCTACCAAGTATGCACAAGTGGTCACATTCCATTGATTTTAGGATTTTAAATGATTTTCAAATTTTTTGGTTAATTTTTTTTGGCAACAGCTTGAAAAAAAAAATTTAAAAAAAAACAAAACAAAGCCAATTACTTGAAAAATTGCTTGGGGACTCTTCTGGGGATCCCCAGACTTTAATTTGTTCAACAAGTGGTACTGGGATTTTTTTTTTTTTTAAACAAATTTTCATGTGTTAAGGCTATTTTCGACTTCATCTCCAAAAACTCTCTGTCATTCTGGAACTTGGTGGAAATATAGCTTGTGGAAGAGTTTAACAAAGCTGTGTACTTGGTGATGATACTCTGGATCCTTGATTTTTAGCTCTATTTTTTTTTTTTTTTGTTCAATTTGCATAGCATTGCATTCCTATTGATTACCATGTAAGGCAATCGAAATCCACATTTTTGACTTCCTTCAAAATTGATGGGGATGTACCTTGGGTGGGTGACTCCCAAAGTTGTTCAAATGGTCATGAACCAATGATTTTAAAATCTTTTATTAACTTTTTTAGCAAAATGTTAAAAAACTCCTCTTCTCTGAAACTGCTTGGCCAGTTGCTATAGGGTTGCACGGGGACACTTCTTGGGATACCCAACCTTAATTTTTTTCAACAGGTCGTGCTGCAATTTTTTTCTATTTTGTATCAAATGTTTGTGTGTGTTTGCTTTTTTTACCTTCTTCTCCTAAACCGTCTCTCATATTATTCTGAAACATGGTGGAAATGTAGATTGTGGGAGGATTAAACAGAATTTTTCCACAAGGTGGTGTTACTCTGAATTCCTGATTTTTAACAAATTTTTTTAATTCCGGTACCTGTCAGTTAATGCAAGCATTCCTATTGATTACCATGTAGGTCAATGGGGTTTGAAATTGAAAGATCACATTTTTCACTTCCTCTCCGAACCCCCCCCCCCCCCCCCCCCCCCCGACCAAAGTCACAGGGTCTTAATTATGGGTTCGGTGTTACGGTCAACTGAGGACAGGCTGTTCACACAGCCACTTTGCTTACATATATTCCTGGTTGAAGACCTTTTCAAGATGTAGACAAATAAAAGTTTTGGTCCAGTTATTGAAAGATTTTAACTGGCTGCATGTGATGTGAAGTTGCAACCAATAAAACGAGAGTACATAAGGGGGCAAATGGAACATGGTGAAGTTTTGCCAAAGTGCCACAAAGTAGCAGTCATGAACAATACTACATACTTTTTTTACTCAAGTACATATTAAAAACAGTGAAACCACCCTTAAATAATTGGTGGTTTGGTTTAGCATTAATTTTTTTTTTTTCAGGGGGGTGGTGGTGTTACAATTGGTAGGAATATGTTGGGTCATCATTTTTTGGGAGGGTCACAAATCCAAAAGTAATAACAGGACAGTGTAATATGAACAAGAAAATTACATGCCTCAAAATATGTGAAATACGTTCAGCCTGTCACCTGCCCGAACATGTACATTCCCTTAAATTGCAAGAAAGTAACGTGACCAACTATGGGCACACCATCAAAGAATATAAACAAGATTGTTTATTTTGTGGAGAACGGTGATCCATTTGCCTGAATTTCATAGCACGGAACCTCCTGCTAGCCTATAACATGGATACCCCACATGCGTTACAGAATAAGAAGGAGAATGATAAAATATTAACTGAATCAAGCAGGAAGTTAAATTATTGGGTTGGTAGGTTGCAGTAGACAAAACGTTATTTAGCATGGCCTGAGATGAATTGTGCAAAAATGCATGAAGAGTGCTTGATTTGCATGATTAACTCTTTAAGTGCCAAATTTTGGACTGAGTCAATAGCTTTTCTTGGCGTGCATTGGGTGCAATGCGGGCCAAGAAAAGTTGTAGACCTGGTATATTTTCTCTGGAACTATAGGCGTGCTGATACTTGAATGAAAGGTCTTTTTATGAGGAATACAAATCTGAAATCCTAATGATAATTCAGACAAGTTTGACTTTAGTAGATCAACTTTAGAGGTGAAAGAGTTGAACCAACTTCCTCATTGTGGGCTGACTGGACGCTTAAAATGCAGCTCCATGTCTTTGCTTGACATGTTTTGGGGAATCAGGACATGTTAAGAATAGTTCTGTCAGGGATTTTTCAAGTACATGTACATGTATTTGTTGCTGGTACAAAATAAGCTCTGTTCAAGGCATTTTATAAACAACCAAAGTAGAAATCATTGATTTTTTTGTGGTCAAAGTTTTATGTATTTACTTGTAGTGATGGGTTTTCTGCTTGTTACAAATGCCGTTCATGTACCTCATTTCAAGTAATGATGCACATAACACCAGACAAAAAACAATTTCATGTGTTTTTACTCTGTGCTTAACTTTGAACACTGATTGACACATGTGAAATGTTTTGTCCCATTTTCCAGTGTGTGCATGCATTTCAACCCTTTGCCAAATACCGAATATTTAATACACCCTTTCCAGTTTTCACTTGAGCATGATGTGTACATACAACTAAAAATTCAATATATCTCTCTGACAAGTGCAAATAAAAGTAATCCATAAAACCCTCAAACTGGGCTGGCATTAGCCATAGACTAATGATTGTGAAATTTGGCTAAAACAGTACACAACTTTATAGCCAAATTGGCTAAAGAAATTTCTGTTACTCTGTAGCTTCAAAATCAGCTTTACTGTTTCATCATAAAGCTGTTGCCTGTTAAATGTTAAATGTTTGAGGATGTGGGCTGGCTTTGGCTGAAGAGATTAAGTGTAGCTGAAAGATTTAAGTGACTTTAACCAAGTTGGCTAACAGAATAAAATCCCTAATGCAAGCCCAGCTCAGAGGCTGCTTCAGATAACAGTATCAGTATACAATGTGTCTACAGTGCTACCTGTCTTTAGGGCCACCTTTAATGAGAGACCACTGAGAGTGCCTTGAAAGACCACCTTTTCAACAAATATTTCATTTAACCCTCAAAGTACTTATCACTTCTATAGTTGTTTTTTTTTTCATTACCATTAAACATGTAATGATTAGGAGATTCAAATTCCTCATGAAGATACCTTTCATTCAAATACCAGCAAGCATAGTCTAAAGCAAAAATTAGTTGTAGACAACAGCTTTCCTCGTGACACTTTGCACGCAAAGTGTCACGAGGAAAGCTGTTGACTCAATCTTAAATCAGCGCTTTGAGGGTTAATTTGTAATTTCTCATATGAGAGATCACCTGCCTTCAGAGATCACAGTTCAGTCTTCCATAGGGGTGGTCTTTCAAGACAGGTGTCACGGTAATATTCTGAACCCATGATTGTACTGATCTGACACTAATGTATAAATGCAAGCCCACTGTGGTGCTCCAGTATGAAGTTTTCATCACAAATTGCACACCACAATGTCCAGTTGCATTCCTGTTTTGGTTGTGAAATTTCCAAAGTTGTTAGAACCATGTTCCTTCCAATAAGCAGCCAGAACACTTAGAAAATTACACTGTAAAAAAACTGTTCAAATTGAAAATGTTGTTTTCAACATTATATACCCTACTTTGAAAATTACATACAGCTAAATTACTAAAAAAAATTACCACTAAGTGCAGATTTTTTTTTTTTTTTTTTTTTTGGTGTGAGTAGTGATCATTGTGATTCCAAGGAGGTGAGGTGGGGGTGCCCTAATTAGAACAGTGGCTCTTGTTAGGAGGAACACAGTAATTATACTGAGCCGCTTCTGCATGTGGCTAAGGAAATCCGAAACATGGAGATATTCAGTATGTCTAGTTGTTTTTTATGCACTGCATGCTGTGTCTATAACAGGCAAAGACAGTTTGCACTGTACAAATTCAAAACAAATGGATGCGATGCCCCAGACGTAAGTTTGACTCTTTAATGCTGTCATGCAAAGTGGGGAAGCTGTCAGAAATGTGACGTGCCCGTGGTAAGGGACCATGTCCAAAATCATGAGAGACGGAGAGGAAAAAGGTCTTCCAAAACAGGTGGTCTCCGGGGTGGTCCCTCATTGGAGGGGTCTTCCGGAATGGGGACTACTGTATACCTCCAATGAAAGACCGCCAATCCCTTTTACGAGGCCTTTCAAAACAGGTTTCACTGTGCATGTTTAATTCTACTGCACGGTTGATAGGGTACTGAAAGCATATTCAAAGTGCATTGTAACCTGGTAGTCGACATCATGACCCAGTGGCTTGTGAAGTACATATGTCCAACATCATGTAGCTTTCCTTTCCACTTTATTAAAATTGTGGAGGGAATCCTGCATTGATTATTTCACACTCTATTTAAGTTAAGAGTCTTGATACATGTACATTTTCAGACATTTGGTCCTGTATATTTTTTTACCCCCATGCAGTGGTCCCTCTCTTAGATGACAACTTGGAGTGTATCAGAAATATGGCTTTACAATATAAGAGGGGTGGCCTCTCTTGAAAGTGAAATAAAATGAGAATAGCATACTTGCTGCATGGAGAAGTTGCTCTTGGGGTAGGGGTGGAGGGCGTGGCCATCAGTCAGAGGGAATCTTACAAGAGGGAGACCACAGTACTTGTATTGCTTTTTTTTTCTTTTACTTGCTGTATCTCGGCACAGAGTTCTCCTCTGCTTGTGTGTGGTACCAACAGACAAATTATAGTGTGGCTTTTGGCCCCCAGAGGGCACATCTTATCAATAAAAAATATGAACCTAAATGAATACTTCAGCATGATCTCATTGCCAGTAACAGCTAAAGACATTAGCACATGGCAAGAGTGAATAACATTTTTTGTGTATTGGGGTGCACATAACATTATGTTTAATTGTTTGTGTTTGGAAAAGGGTACAAAAATGGATTTATAGAGTCTCTTCTGACAACAGAGAGTTGAAATAACTGAAGGAAAGCAGACTGCGATGAGTGAACAAAATGACCTAATAGCCGACCAATGGATGCAAACATGCATTTGGACCATGAAGAAAAGCTTACTGTTAACACAGAATATATTTATTGCAGTCCCCAGCATGAATTGGGATGAATTAAGTAACTGTATATAAAATACAGTGTACAGGTATTTTTTGGCAGTTAACTGAAGATTGGCATTCCCAGAATGTTGGCTATTCTGTTCCATTGTTAACCCCATGAAACTCATTTGACAGGAGATCGCTAGTCATTACCTGGGGAAGCCAGCCTATCATGATAAGCAGGGGAAATTGATTTTACACTTTAGACCACCTTTTAATCAGACATACATGCATGAATGTATAATCCAATTTGTAAAGATGATACAGTGAAACCCCTTTTTTGACACCATCTGTTCACAACAGAAAATTATTTTTATTTGGGGGGGGGGGTTGGCAAAAGTTGAAGGCTAAAAAGTGCGTGCAGCAAAGCTAGTTGTTTTGGAACAATGACACAATGCTTTTTAACCCTTCTGCCTTAAACCAGCCAAACCCAGCTGCTGGTCCAATGTCGTCTGCTTCTCTGTTTTCAACTATTTGAACAGTAGTCTCTCAAAGGAGGGTCTACCTGTATTTCAACAGTAATGAAAGACAGTTTGACAGAAAATTGTTGATGAGACCAATCAAGATCTCATGCCCCAGGTCAACAGCTTTGCTTGGCATGGCTTGGGCACGAAAGCTGTTGACTCAGTTATAAATCAAGGGGAAAGGATTAAAGCAGCCTGTACTGTCAGGAGAAAGTGGTCTTATGTCATAGGTGGTCTTAAAAATGCAAGTCAATTAAAGAAATATAATTAAATGTTTTCAAAGAGCAGTCTTTAAAAAAAAGACATAGTCTCTCTCTGGAGGTGGTATTCACAGCGGACACTATGATAAACTGAATACATGTAAATGTCATCTGTAAAAAGGGTCTTAGGTACACTTGGCTATATGGAGCAATGCCCAGGAGAAATAGTTATGCCATCCTGACAAAAAATTAAGAATGTGGATGTGCTTTGGCTTCTGCAGATTTACTTAATTTTGCTCATTTATTATATCTTTTGTTTATTTTGCTGATGGCACGAAACTGTGAAAATATAAACAGATCAAAATCGTGTTGTATCAAAAGTTTAATAGGAACTGTACAAAATGTTCAAATTGCATGACTGTATAAATTCAGTTGAATGACTGATACATGTAAAGGTACATAAGTACAAATTGCTCAGCTGCAGGGTGATTGTGAACACACTGTAGCTGTGACAATGACAGTTTTAACTTACAGAGTGACCCTAATGATTCATGCTGATGTCCTTGCTGAGAATTACGATTGTCCATTTAGAAAGTGTGAGGTATAGTTCAGTAACTGCAGTCACTGAATTTTTTGTCCTCAAAATTCATGAAAACCATACCAAACTTTGGGATTGATATGTCATTACATGTATGTCTGCCTGTACATTGTATTTCAGTGTTTTTATATATAATAAACAGTTTAGGGTATTCAAAGGATCGTGTTGCTGAGGATGATAATGGTATATTGTTAAGAATGGTCAAACATTATCAGGAGCTGTCTTGTGATATGTATATGTAAAACCTGTGATCTACATGTATATGGAGAATACTGCATTTTTATGTACCATATTCTTCCCAATAGGCACCCTAGATATCTTCAATATTAACTCTTTCAGTGCCTAGCATGACTAAAGTTGATTTACTTAAGTCAGACTAGTCGAATATCATTAGGATTCCACATTCATATTCCTCGTAAAAGATCCTTCATTCAATTACCAGCATGCCTGTAGTTCCAGAGAGCATATCCCAGGTCGACAACTTTTCTCGGCGCACTTTGGGTGCAATGGGCCCAATGTACAGCGAGAAAAGCTGTTGACTATAAAGTCCAAAATTTGGCAATGAAAGATTTAAAGTAAAATGAGGTTCTATTGTATATCTCTATTTTGTAACATCATAGGTACACTGTCATAAAAAGATGGGTAAACATTGAATTTGCCTTATGCAACATTTTCTGACTCCAGAGACTCCAACCTGCAGAACCAGGCAAACAGGAAGCAATTATGAAAACAGCTGCTCTTAGCAGAAGCCCCATTCACTTACCATGGGGAGCACTGTCAATCAGGTGGAAAGTTGTAAAATTGGATTGATTTTCGTGATAAGAATGTGGCAGATCTCATGCCCAAGTTGGGAGGGTTGGAGTGTCTGTGACACCAAAAAGGTAGGGGGAGGTGTTTATAAGAGCGTGGGAACTTACTGGATGGGATATGGTATCTTTCCCATTAACAAAGGACAAATTTTGTCATGGACTAGTGCACATATATGTAGTATAATTATGTACTGTTCAGTATGTGCACAGAGCAGTTATCTGGTCTGAAGGTCATCCCAGAAAAGGTTAGAATGTCAAAATCATCACTTTCACAAATTCACATTTTCCCAGAAATTAACATTTTTGTGTATCCAAATTCCAAGGCAAAGATTATGATAAAATCAGCAGACACAAAAATCAGTCTTGTATCCAAATATTTTTGAGACCTGAATTTGGTTCTCTTATTGAAGTTGAAAGTTTCAATACAATTCATGTCTCAGGTATTCAAATACATGCACAAAAGTTAACAACAAAATATCCAAATTTGTAACAGATTTAAGGAAATGGTTTAGAGATGATTTTTAGTCCTCAGCCCATGAGGCCGGAGGGGTATTGTCCTCACCTACACATCCAACGTCCGTCTATGCCTTGTTAATGCCATATCTCCAAAAGTACTCGCTTTACAGAGACCAAATTTTTATCACAGGGGGCCATTGTGGTGCTTCAGGTGCCTATCGAAAAACAGGTCACTAGGTCACAATACTACATTGAAGAAAAAAACAGCATTAACACAATATCTAAAAAAAAACTATTGAACGCAGTTTCATCAATTATATATAACAGTTGGCCGTAAGGATGTCTCAGATGCCTATTGAAAACTAGGTTACTGGGTCACTTATTTAGGTCACAGTGCTGCATTGAAGAAAAATAGCTTGCCATAAAATCTCTGTTCATCACATTTGCACCAAAGCATTGTCATTAGGTCAAACAGAAGTAGCCTTGATCTACTGGAGGGGTATTGTTGTCACCTACACGTCCGTCTGCCTGTCCGTCCATCCTGGCCAAGGGGTTTTCGGTCACTGATCGGCTTCTGAGTTTGTCTTGTTGTAATGATGTAAGATAATTGGAAAATATGAACTTTGTCTGCAGTGGTTTACTTCATGCATCATAAATCTTGACCACAAAACTGTCTCATTAAACATAGCAGCTTTTACCAGACTTCAGTGAAGAAAATATATTCATCATAAACTAGAATAATTGAACAGACAAGAACATTTCTTTTGTGATTGTGCATCACAACGTGAGAAAATTCTGCAGTCACTTCTTTTGTGTCCTTAGGTGGGGACAGAGGTTCATGGTGGAAATTAGGTTTTGAAAAGGTTGGTGTTGCAATAGAGCATTGGTTAAATGCCTGATGCCTTGGCACACTTGCATGTAGTGGAGCCCTTTTGACCCCAGAGGGCAGCACTTGAGGCTGATCATTCACATTCTTGTTATTTATTTGCATAATAACAAATCCATTTAAAATTTTTTTGAGAATATAACCAAGGATGATACACAGTTCCATTTTACCTGTAACATGTCATCATTGACCTCCAAACCATCAGTCTTGTCCATGTACATGTATGTGTATGTACATGCATATGTATATATTGCAGGATTTTACTTGAAAAAGGTAAGACAAAAGCTTGTCATAAACATCAGTGTGAGGTTGAAGTAGGGATTTAGAGCCCATTTGGTCCCATCCCTCTGTGAGGCTCTCTCCATTGCCAATGAAGTAAATCATTATCAATTTTACTTTTTCTCGTGCCCCAATCTACTGCAGCAAAATTTTCGCTCCTGACTCAGGAAGGTTAAAAAGCATTGTTTTATTTCTACTGATCCAAGTTTTCTTTTCCAAAGTAAAGTACGTTATTGAATTTGTGTAAAATTGTACATCTCAGAGGGTTTTTTTTTTTTCAAGCCTTATTCACACAATTGACCCACTTTCATCAGAAACTGGAGACAAGAACCCAATCATGTAGTGACAGCTTACTGTCTGTCTGTTTGTGTGTATGTGCATGCTTGTGTATGTGTTCCTTTTCTTGAGGGCATCGTGCTTCTTGCGCTGTGGAGGAAGCATATTATACACATCAATATAGAAAAACCTGAGATTAGGAAATACTCTGTGTCTGAACAAAAGTGTTCAGTGATTGGAATTGTTTGCTAACTTTTCAGTGCCAAGTGCAACTAAAGTAGAACTACTTAAAGTGAACTGCTCTGAGTTATAGTGAAGGTGCTAGATTCATATTCCCTGTAAAAGAGACCTTTAATGTATTCAAGTACCAGTTGCATAGACTATAATAGTCCAGGTCAACAGTTTTTTCTTGGCACGCTCTGGCTGCAATGCACCCAATCCACACCAAGAAACGCTGTTGACTCAGTCTAAAATGTGGCAATGAAGGGGTTAATGTCATGTTTGACATTAACCCTTTGCGTAAATGTAACACAAAGTACACCGACATTGCCGCTGAAAACACTCATTATTGAGTTAGCATATGCAAGTGAAGCCTTATGTATGTAAATGTAAAGGTATTATGTGCTTTAAAACGGGGGTATACTCTTGCACCTTACAGCCCTATACCAGCAAAGCATATGTTCGTTTAATTCATCAGATTTCCCAGCATACGGCAAGCTTTTGTGTTGTCGAAATTGTGGTCAGTTTACAGGGTCAGCAACATGAGCACTGACCCTTTGTGTGCCATTTGTGACTGAAGTTGGGCTCAAATAAATGGCATAAGCCTAGAAGCAAGAGGTAGAGGGCAGCACCGGTGAAAAGAGAGGTCACCTGACCTGTTCTGAGCAAAACTGTGGTCATGATAGGTCCCATGATACCTCTTGACCAGAGCTGTTGTCTGCTACGTCCCCTCCCTGAGCATGTTATAATGCTTCAAGATTCAAATTCTTTCCTGCAGATGCTGGTATGCCTGTGTTTCCAAGCAGAAAAAATGATAGTCTCAGTAAACAGGTTTTTCACAATGTCCTCTGAGCATAGCAGACCAGGGAAAGCTGTTGGCACAGATTTAACCCTTTCCCCCTTAAACCGGCCAAAACCCGCTGGTGGTCAAATGTCATCTGCTTCAGCGTTTTCAACTGATTTCAACAGCAATGAAAAACAATTTGACTGAGAATTGAAGATGAGACTTGTCAAGACAACATGACCCAGGTCAACAGCTTTCCTCGGCATGGGTTGGGCACTGCCCAACCCATGCTGAGGAAAGCTGTTGAGTCAGTCTTAATTCAAGGGGGAAAGGGTTAAACCTAGCAGTGAACAAGTAAATGTTGCAAGGTACATACACTGGCTAAAGCAATTTTCCTTGTAATAATTATGATGGTTTGGTATAGTGACTGTACATACAAGATATTTTGGCAGAAGAAATTGTGAGTCCAGCAGGACAAGGGAAGGTTTTGGGTGATCATGCATGAGAGTACATGTATGTGTGTATGTATGTATAACATTACAAATACAATCTTGTATTGCCCTACATTATTTAAGTGAAATAAAAAGGTCATGGCAAATTTGATGAAAATTGTGTGGAACTTTTTTTGGCTATACATTACAGATGGCACATTTGAGGCTATGTAGTAGTAATATACAAAAGTGGCTGCAATTCAAAGCCAAATTTTGTTTGCAACATTCTGTCAAGATATTAAATAAACATATGTATGTCTGTTACTGCTTGAATCTCAAAAATGCGCAGATACCAAGAGACACAGCCTTGTGGTGAGAGGTGCTGTGTAAACAAAGAGACAGTGGAGATAATGGGTATACCTCACAATTTTGTGATATATATTGAAAACTATTTGATAAAAATCATTCATTCTTGAAACATTGATCATTGTATATTAAACCTTAAAAAGTGGCAGTATGTCCTTCATGTATTTGTTTTTTATTTAAACTGTCCTTTTTTTTAATCCTCTGTTCTCTGTGAAAGTTTAGGAAATGTCTCATCAGTTGCAATGTGTGACATCTTCTTTGTCAACTTCAGTTCAAAACCAAACTCTGGACAACTTGTGGTTTCAGCACTTACATCACAGTGGATGCCATACATTGGTCACTATTGGCAAGTGCTGACTGGATCCATGCCCTGTTAAGATTGCAAACTTTCCTTGGCAGTAGATTATCTCCACTTGGTTTTTCCTTGCGTTTATTTACACATAAGGTAACCTGCGGTCCACAAATACATTGAAAAAAAACCTGTGCTCTAAAACCCATCACTAGTAAATTTTTTTTTGTGGCATAGGGAGCATTTGGGCAGCAGACAGCGGTAAACGTCAGACCCGCTGACCACCGCTGAAATCAAATTGAGACTTCTGGAGCTCAGCAGCAATTGGTGTCGGAATCTGGGCCACGAGGCCTGACATTCGGCAATGTATGTAATTGTAATTATAGTA
The DNA here is from genome assembly GCA_964020975.1 of Hermodice carunculata. NCBI lineage: Eukaryota > Metazoa > Annelida > Polychaeta > Eunicida > Amphinomidae > Hermodice > Hermodice carunculata. Next base: position 56,992,198 of record OZ026623.1, on the reverse strand, counting down.
ATTATTACCAATTTCTGATAACATTTCACAGATTAAACTATAGCTCTAGATGATGCTGATTTTTAAGAAGTGGTTAATTTAATAAATACCTAAAAGACATTTGTGGGGCAGAGTAGGTCTATAATCCTTGGCAATACACCAATATGGGTTTCCTGTTGCCTTAAGGATTTTAAAGACGTTCGGTACACCGCGATATGCGCAACCATTTTATGGTCCAATGCCTCTATACAGTTAGAGCTGGTATTTGTCGATACCTGCACTAGCTGCTGTTCGCTTTTCCTATTTTGCACAGTTCCGTTTGAGAAAAATGGATTGTTTACGGAGAGTGAAAAGGAAAACAAATGGGCGGTTTGTTAACAAATGCCAAAACAAAGGACTAAATGCTTTAAAACAAGGCAGAATACGTCGAAATACGGCAGTGGTAGACCAAAATGCATGTACACAACCAGCGAACGCTGACCAAGACACTGTCGAAAGTGCCGCGCCCACCCCCCAAATGCCACATGCACATGTAAACACTGACAGTTATAACTGGGACGAAGGTCGTACGTAGAATAGTGGAACTAAGTGTACTAGCCAATAATCTTGTATGCGAGGAAAGTAAAAAAAAAACATTGTGTCCCTAAAAAATACAGAATCCTAAAAACGATATGGCTTGGCCAGTGTGCTTTACATTTCTTGTGACTGTGGTACGATAAACGCTGTCCCAACTGGGGGGGGGGGGGGGGGGGGGGCGACAGTAATACCCCAGCGTCAAAAGGTGGCACAGGCATATTTGATAATGTGCTGCCTGTGTTACCATTCAACATTGTATTAAGGCAACTATAATTTTGATATTCTTATTTTTACCTCTTTTTCCACATTGCTGTATTGCACTATGGAGAGAATCTTAAGATGTTTGCCTCCTCTCAGTAAAACTATGAAAGTATATATTATGACTGGAATATAAAATTAACGACGTACTGCTGTCTACTTAACCTACATACATGTATATTGATATGGTATCGAAGTTAGACAATGAATGGATACCTTGTACCTATGAACTTAGAACAAATTAAGTCAACATGCATGAATTTTGTGTACAATTGCGGAAAAAATAGCACCGTATGATATCTTTTTTTGTTAATGAATGAAATCAGTGCATATTTTGGAAACCCCCTACAATTTTTCAGGGATTTGCAAATATTTTTTCTATTTCAAACTTAAAAGATAATGTGAGCACTTATACATTTTTGTAAGATGAATTTAAAGTCACATTCCAGCATGTTTTGTCTACATATTTGTTATTAAAAGGCTTGATATACATTGCATACACTCATACTGAGTTGTTTTATGCATGTTTTTGCATCCTTAATGTATTTTTTTGCTTTTACCCACATATATAATGTTTGCTATCAAATTTCTGTAGTCCTTACATGTAGCGCCCCCTAGCGACAAAAGTAGCACCGTGACATGCCAATTTTTTGCTTGCATTTTGTTTCAAATGCCAATATCTTGGTTCACACCAAAAACCAGAGATTTCTAAATTCTTTTGACTAGTGTACCGAACGTCTTTAACACTTTCCTGTTGGGGGCCTCACATTACATGGACCTGTTACCATGGCAACTATTAAGTTTATAAGGATTTGCAGTCACAAAAGGTATTTAAGACAATGATAAGGTATAAACAAGCAATAATATATTCCAAGAATGTAATATTAGCCATATGTTATATAGTTTATTGTACTTTAGTTGGAAAATATAATTATTACGTAATTTGGGGGGATTTCATTAAAAACAGAGTTTGTGATAAACTCTTATGTTAAATTTACTACTTCATATCAATACAGAACATCAATAGTCATTTTTGAATATTCAATAACCATTTTGGTACATGATACTTCCAATCTCTCGTATCGTAAAGAAAAATAAGGAAGACTCCAATATTTAGTATTTTACATAAAAATCACCAGACATAGGCTGCAAACCTATTGAAAAAGCCTGGACGCAAAAGTGTTACTTGACACCAGAATTGAAATTGTTTGCTCTTACCTTCAGCCAAAAAGAAAAAAAAGTATGTTAAATGAGTTTGTATCTTTAATATTATCACTTTTTCTTTTATTCATTATGATGTATGGGAGCACTGAAATCTCCTCACTCCAGTAAAGAATGAACAAACCCCACCCCAGTAAAGAATGAACAAACCCAATTATTATGGGGTTCTGGAATGAACCAAACCATCATGCTTAAAATTGAGAAACTTTGTTAACCAAAGACTGAATTTGAGGACCCCATAAGGTATAACTTGCATGAGGTGCTCATTTTTATAAAAATAAATCTCTGTGAAGCTTCTATTGTGTAGAAGGAAAACTACATGCAAGTAGGTGGCACCTATGCAAGTGATGCCATGGGGGAATATAATTCTCTTTCATTCCATTTTAAGAAAAAAAAAGGGTATGGATATATTTTTATATTAATTTTCTTCTTTTTTTTTTTTAGCCCTGCTGACCTAAGCAAAGTTTATGCCACTGCTCTTGTCTGTCCCTCCATCTGTAAACTTTTGTTTGTCAGCGCGATACTGTCCACAGTTTTCAAGTTAACCCTTTCCCCCTTGAATTAAGACTGAGTCAACAGCTTTCCTTGGCATGGGTTGGGCACTAAGTGCCCAACCCATGCCAAGGAAAGCTGTTGACCTGGGGCATGTGATCTTGATAAGTCTCATGTACATTTCTCTGTCAAATTGTTTTTCATGACTGTTGAAATTAGTTGAAAACACTGAAGCAAACAACATTTGACAACCAGCCAGTTTCAGCCAGTTTGAGGGGGAAAGGGTTAACCCAGTATAACATTCAGGATTTATAGGGTGTATGAAAATCTAGCGCAAGTTTGATATTGGTGGCACCACCTACAGTATTATGTAATATATAGGTTGAAATGTGAAAATCTTGTTAATGCTCTAGCATCTTGAATGTTTGGTAGATTTTCATGAGATATGGTAGGATTATGGGGAGGTCAAAATCTTGATCAAGGTCAATACTAGTGGCACCACCTGTAGTTATACAGAAATTATTAGTCAAAATGTGTTCAAAATTATATAAATGCATTATTTCAGCAACGATTGCAGCTAGTCTTACCAAATTTATAGGACATGTATCATGACTAAAACTAAAATGTTACACATTTCGGATGACCTTGACCTCCTTGTTCAAGGTCACCATAACTATAAAATTGATAGAGGTGGCTAGCTAGTTGTGGGCCTTGTACATTTAATTGCAGTTATGATGTAAATAAAACATTACAAGTATATTACAGACCTATGCTTATTGTGCATGAAGTATCGGTTGCACCACCTCAGAAAATTTGCCAAGTAGATGGTAAACACATTAAATTCATTATTTTCATAATGCCCTATTTTTAGCTCTGCTGACCAAAGGTCACAGCACTTCTGCTACTGCTCATGTTTGTCCGTCCATCCATAAACTTTTGCTCATTGGCGCAATATCGTCCACAGTTTTCAAGTTAGCCCAATATGACTTTCAGGACTTATAGCCTTTCGATATTGGTGGCGCCACCTACATTATTATTGGGGTCAAAACGTGAAAATCTTGCAACACTCTAGCAATCTTTAATTTTTGGCGGATCGTCACCAAATTTGGTGGGATTGTGGGGGAGGTCAAAGTAATGATACGTGACGGAAATTATGAGCCAAAATGTGTTTTAAGATGTAAAATTCCATATTTGGAAAAGTAATTGGATAAGACTTGTCAAATTTATATGATATACAGACAATGGCCAAAGGTAGAAGGTTGCATTAATAAAATGTTGGTTCGATGAATGCGACTAACAGACCCCTAGGCTACAGCCCTGGTGTTCCAAGAACAGGCGATGTTGCTGACCTCATAAGTGCTAATCTGGTGAAACTGTTTGAGCTCTGGGATGTAGTTTGCTGCTAAATAGGCCAAATTGATTGCCTAAGTGACCCAGCTAGAAACAGTGTTTGGCGTGCAGATTCCAGGAGAATCTGCCAAAACTGTAGACTCTTTTTCTTTAGAGGTAGACATCAAATGTATCTACTATTCCTGATTGGATTTTTTTTTTTTTTTAGATAGAACTTAAGTGCTGTAACTGGGCTAAGAGATATGCCAGGATCCGGTCAATCCAAATTTGGCAGACAGGGCCTTGATGGGAAAAGCCCACACAGGTGGTGATCACATGATCAAGAGCAAGTGTCTTGCTCATGAACAAAGGGTTAGTTTTAAAATACTTCTGTATGTTCCTCAGATCAACCTAACTTAGAATATAGCCAAAGGCAGGAACTTCACCTTTCCTGGCCCTGGAGGCCAACATGACAAAAAAGGTCTTATGGGCATGGTATACACTATGACTCTCGTGTATAATTTCTGTGTATGATTGCCTGATCTAATTCCCTAAAGAGTAAAAATTTTGTGCAAAAAAACGTAACAACAAATTTGATTTTGGCACTGACTATTACATTTTTGTATTGCTATTGATATAATTAAATTAGAATTAAAATGCTAAAAAATTGTTTTAAATTTAAACTAGCATTCTAAATAACAAAAATTAGATTTAGTGTATAGTGCAAAGTGAAAGAACATGTAATCTGCTAATGCTCCCCAAAACTATTTTAACCTTTCCAAAAATGGCTTAGTTCCAATTTTATGGCTGTTTAAATTTTAAAGAATAAAATTTCAACCTTAATTCAAAAATCCTGTAAATTTTGAACTAAAACCCTTATCAAATATTTGAAATGCTGTTTTGCTGCTATACTGTTTCATTTCCCATAAGAAAATAATGTTTTCCATTTTTGATGTTTGCAGTAGTTTTTTGTTTTTCTGCAAAAAACAAACAAACAAAAACAGGTTAAATGGGTGTTTTTTAATCAAGCAATTAAAATTCAATTTATTAACACTTACAGAAATTTCATTATTTTCAATACACGTAGTTTAATCCAAATGTACACTTTTAGAAAAATGTATAGTTTATATGATCTCAAGTAAGAAGTCCAATGCACATGTATGTAAAGGCACATTTGGAGCAAAGTCATTTTCTGTAAAAGCAGTGTAAAAGTGTACTATGGCCTTAATAAGCCAACATACCACCATGCTTGAGCCATTATTGGTGTTTTTCATGTCTAAGAAGAATGTGATTGCCAACCTATAGCTAGTTATAGTACACACCTTCAGACCTTTGTCAAAGAGGTGCATAAAAAATTGTTCTATTTTGAATGAAGTCCTTCCAAAAGGTCTTCTGGTTCCTGTTTTTCACACCACCTGACCAACCTGGACCACTTGGGGTCATGCACCTTTAGAGATGTGGTCCAAAGTTTGCCTCTTGCAGTCATACACTTTAAAGGATATGGTACGAAGTTTGCTTCTTGCAACTTGCGCCACCACCTTGTCCGAGAATCCAACATCTGCAGTGCCCCTTACAATACTGACACCTGAAGATCAACAGGTGAAGTGACAAATACTGTGCTGATCACACGTGGCTCTGTTCACAGAGAATTTGCACCCTTACCAAAATTTGGTAGCTTCACACTGGCTTCTCTGTGGCTGTTGAGGAATAGCTTCATTCTGGCTTTAGCATGGCTTGAAGCTAGTGAACAGACCATTGCAGCTACATAGGTAGCTGATGGCTTCCAAATAGGTGCACAGAGCCCCAAATATTCAAATGAGAAGCCAGGTTTCATGCACTGATTAAGCTAAATTCATCCAGGTGGCTTCATGATGGCTTCCAAATGGCTGAAATATTGAAATGAGAAGCCAGGCTTCAATGGCTTCCAGCGACATGTACCTTCATAGTGCCTTCTCCTTTGCAGCTACTTAATCATGAGTGACAACATGTGATCGGCACATGTAGTGGCTTCAATAATATTTTCGAGAGGGAAAATTTGGGGAGAATCAGCAAGATACAAACATTTGTTTAAAACTGACACTAGCACAATTTTATTTTTGGCTGATTGAATTTCTGTCTTCTCTTTAATCTATCAGTGACATCAGTAAATAGAAACATGTTCTGGCCATATGTGACTTTGACATCACTACAGATGTCAGTTATATATACATGTTCTGGCCATACATGTGTATGTGACTTTGACATCAGTAAATAGAAACGTGTTCTGGCCATACATGTGTATGTGACTTTGACATCAGTAAATAGAAACATGTTCTGGCCATACATGTGTATGTGACTTTGACATCACAACAGATAGTAGTTATATATACATGTTCTGGCCATACATGTGTATGTGACTTTGACATCACAACAGATATCAATTATATATTTTCAAAGTTGCATGGTCCCCCTTCTTTCTCAGTGGTTCATATTTGTACAAGTCACCATGAATTTGGCAGTTTCCTCAATTCTGATGAAACATCCTGTTCATAAGTTTGTCATTGTGACAATACTCTTGTTCAGCATTGTCAGTATTCTGTCTTAAAATCGCTGAAATCTATCAACCTTGCAGAGACTAAGCACACAGCAGTGTGACCTTCCAACATGGAGACGATGCCCTTACAAAATCCAAACATCCTGTTGGGTGCATTCTGGGAATGAAGCTAGTCTACAAGCCAGGCCCTAACATGGAAGTTATCCAAAAGAAGCCAGCTATAAAGGTGAAGCTAACTGAAGTGCAATGTGTTTCCAATAGACATGGCTCTCAAGTCAATCAGACTTGTTGCTCTTGCAATTAGAAGGTTAGGACTTGATTACTCAGGGTAATATATGCTAAGGCTATGGTGTCCAATAGCGATATACATGAGGGAATGTTTTAATTACAAACTTTATGCATCTATAAAGAATCAGATATCTGAGAGGGTCAATTTATTGAAGTAAATAGGGACGTGCTATAGGACCCTGGATTAAATCATTTGGGATCAAACAACTTGATTTTAATTTTGATCATAAATCTGGCATGAGATCAAAATTCTTGGATATATGACCACTGGTGCTGCCACAACAGTTGATTGATCAGCCTTCACATTGAGGTCAGAGCGGGGCATCCAGGCTCCACCAGCACCCTGCTTCTGGTGAACTTCATCATTGTTCACTCGATCACCAAGGCTATGACTTCAGGGTCTGGGCAAGCCATCTATAATGGTCTGCTGTATCTGGTGAAAATGACAACTGTTTCCTATTCCATGGAGGTGGAGGGTGTTCAGTTGAGGATGCATGGCGCCAGAACAATTAGGACCGCACTACATCCTGCTGTGATAAATGTTCCTGAACCACAGACAACTGGCCTGGTGAACACTGTAGCCCATCCTGTGGTAGTGAAGGGTCCCAAGATGGTGATGGGACCCACACTGGTGAACGAACTCTCTTACGCATCAACCCCAATACCTCAGGTCACCCAAAGGTGACCAGCCTGGACAGGCTAATAAAGGGACCCATAAATAATGATGACCGAGAAACAGAGGCATCAGAGAAGGAATGGAATCCAGACTGGACAGAGACAGGCACGGGTAACGTTATGGTCACTCTGTCCTGTGAGACACAGGTAGCCTTTACGCCATGCACCGTCAGGTCAGTAGGTCTCATAGACATGGAGCTAAACCTGAAGATGGGGTGTGGGACCATGAGTGGCACCTAGCCCACTCCTTAGCTTTCTTGTGTTCGTGGATGTGCCCTTACCCAGCATAGTCCTCCCCAGAGGAAGGAACGGAGCTGACCGCTTGTAAAGCCAGGGCCAGAGATGAATGTGTGACTGACAGCACAGCAGGTTATTCTTGAGACAGGAACTTAACCTGGGCCTGCAGTGTTACCTTTACCTGCGACACAACTAACAGCTGGGACCTATTGGCTTTAATCATCCCAGCAACTAGAGCTTGCAATATGGACGTGTCAATGCTTGGTGCCATGGACACTGAAGTCTGAGCCTCTGTGGTAAGGGGGCATCTAAGGAGCAGCAGGTCTAGCTCCTCATGCTAGTGCAGTGGTGGTGTATACTGGTGGCACAGTGGCCAAAGGGCCTGTGACGGCTTTGCTCTAGAGCATTTAGTCCCTGTAACCAGGCAATAGCCTCTAGACAACACCTGCAATGGTCATGGTCGTCCCACTTCACCACTGCATGGCCTTTTGGCATCCCTTTTACAAATGCTCTCAGGTTCCCCACATTGGAAACGAGGCCCATGGGCCTGGTTCTCCGCTGACATATGCTGCATTCTTTGCTGGAATAGTGATTTTACATAAGTTTCAATACACTTTGACTCATAATTTCCATACAACTATAGATTGTGCCACCAGTATCATTCTTGGTCGAGATTTTGACCTGCACCACTATCCAACCAAATTTCATAAAGATCTATCAAAAATCAAAGATGTTAGAACATTCCGAAGATTTTCACATTTTGACCTCTATAATAATATTGTAGGTAGCACCACCAATATTATAATAGATTTACTTTTTTTTACCTGCTTTTAGTTCTTAAAGTTATACATGTTTACATTGAAAAGTGTTGTTGTTGCATTTACATCTCATTTTTATGTATGTACAAGGCCCACCACTAGCTACTCAACTCTATCAACTTTATAGTCCCAGTGACCTTAAACAAGTAAGTCAAGGTCATCCATAATTAAGCAACATACATGTACTAGTTTTAGCCATAATACATATATTCTAGAAATTTGGTAAGACTAGCAGCATCCTTTGCGGAAATAATCAATATAAGTTTGAACACATTTTGAATCATAATTTTTAACGGCTATAGGTCGCACCACTAATATGAACCTCGATCTGAGAGTTTGACCTCCCCACAATCCCACCACATTTCATGCAGATCCACCAAAAATTAAAGATGCCAGAGCATTCACAAGATTTTTACACTTCAACCCAAACATTACATAATACTGTTGGTGGTGCCACCAATATAGAATCAGACCTACATGTACATTATCATACACCCTACACTAGTAACACTGTTCTGCGGCAGATGGCACATTTGTGCGGCAAGACCGCAGTTCACCAGAGATTGCCACCAATTATTTGCAGCAGGCACCTGGCCTGATAGGGAAGTGTGGCAAAGTACGGTGCTCTGCGGCGAACTGCAGCATGACCGCAAATCTCCGCCAAATGCCGGTTTGCCGCAGAAGTAGGCCAAAACTATTAATAGTGCCCAGGGAGCATCTGTTATGGGCAAACATCCATGATACACAGTACTGGAAGCTATTTGGAGAATGGAGATCATTCTTCATATAACATACTCATAGCTGCCAACATCCCCAAATCCAAAAAGAGGGAAATATTTTAAACTAGTGGGTGAAATTTTTAATTTTACATAGTATAAAATGAAGAAAGAAATAGGCTAGGCAACACGTATGGCCTGGACATGTAGACTGTCCTCACCTGGATCTATACAGATGCAAGGCCTGCTTCCAGTAGACTGGTACAAAAATGAAACTTAAGTGAAGCAGGCAACATGCGAGACTGGTGCTCAAGTGAATCTCAGAGGTTCGGTGAAATCTTAGTAAAGTAACCAGCTATAGGTGAAAACAAACGCAATTATGTATAAAAATATGTAGGCAGCCTCCCCGACATGTTTCGGGGCCTATTGCCCCTTCTTCAGGGGTATGGAGGCTACCTCACTTTATTTCAGAATATACAGCCCGTGTGCTTTTGAGGCTCGTTGATGACTGTGGATGTCAGCTTGATGGACAGAGTGGACGTTCTTGTGACGTCATACATCAGCGGTCCCCTGGGGTACTTAGTTCATATTGGCATTGATCTGCACTTGGTATTAAAATTGTGTTATTTATATATATTCATATATTTTATAAAACTGTATATATTATTGACTTGTGAATAAAATATAAATAATTACTAATGAATGTTGTTCTTGTCCTCTTTTCACATTTTTCATCTGTGTTTAGTCACATTGTCCATTGATCTGAAAGTACAAGTAAAACAGCGGATTGTAATTAATCGTCCGTTGTTGGTGTGCTTGGTAGGTCCTCATCACTTTCACTGCCCAATAAATATAGGTCCTGGACTAATATGGGCGTGTCCTGTAATATTTTCTTATGCTAGTCCGGGTAAACTGGAAAGGGGCGAGGTAGGGCTTCCCCAATGAACTCATCAAAGTAACGTGGTCTGTACATGATTGGGTTGACCACTAAGGGAATCTTGTTTCCACTAGGTGTAACCTTTTTACGAGTCCTTGCTTTCAGCAATGACCCTGACTAGAAAGTGTTAAATGAATAGGCTCCCTCTTTTTGCACCTGGACCCTTTTTATGTTTTCTGTGCTTGGTCACTGGACTCCTGAATATTGGGAGGGGATTCCTTTTAAACAGATGATAATTAGTAACATTCTTGAGCAATGGACAATAAGAACATAAGAGACATCCAACAAAATACACTTTTTTGTTGATCAACCAAAGTGAGTTGACCAACTTCACTTTATTTGCCAGCCAATGAGATTCAAGTCTTTATCAAAGCACACATTGTAAGCCTTCACTCGTTTTACTCAGAAAACTAAACACAAAGTTGGCCATAATTTAACTGAAACCTTGATGTTCCAAGATAATATTCCAAGTCAATAATTTCACATGGTACATTTCAAGTGGTTTGTGTCAAAGTTTTAAAGGAAACGAATACACAGAATACACTCCTCGTAAAATCTGACCCCCTCTGAACCACCACAATGCATCATTCATATTGCCAAGAAGACCATACAGATCTGGCTAACATTTAGATGCAGGCTCAAGACAAAAAATAAAATGCCCAGTAAACCCTATTTAAAGGCTTTTTCTAAGATTTTTATGCTCATTGCAAATGTTCATGGTCTGTTCCAAGGTTGCATAAATTGTGTCCATATATTTCCTGCCATATTTAGTGGGTAAAATCATACACGACCCAAATTTCTTATAACGAGAGTTAACTCTTTCAATGCCAAATTTTCGACTGAGTCGGCAGCTTTTCTCAGAACGCATTGGGTGCAAAATGTGCCCAATGTGTGCCGAGAAAAGCTGTTGACCTGGGATACTCTCTCTGGAACTATAGGCATACTGGTACTTGAATGAAAGGTCTTTTCACAAGGAATACAAATCTGGGATCCTCATAATAATTCAGACTAGTCTGACTTAAGTAGATCAACTTTAGATGTGATTGGTACTGAAACAGTGAAGTACCAAGACTGTTAATGGTTTTTGCATTGCATGGCAAGTGATACTACAGGTGACACCCCTAGATGGCGCTTTGGAGCAGGACTAACCAGGCAATGCAAAACCACTTGACTGACATGTTAAGAAGTTGATTCAGACTACATTTATCTGGCTTGCATCAAATATTCGTCACAACTTTGGCACCCAAACAACTACCCAGCATGTTGACACATTTTAAAAGCTTGCAGCAGCAAGATCAAACAAACAATTAGCAGATAAAAATATCTTTACTTCTGAATCAGTTCGTCCTTGTAATGTCAATTCGAAAGCTTCAATTTGTACAAATATGAGCCAAAGCTTTCAATTAGAACTGACTGATGATAATTTATAGCCTTGGCACAAAGATCGCTATAGGTATAATATTACAAGTATAATTGACACAGGACCAAACGTACATCGTTTATGCAACCATAATCATAATATTCATTTACTTAACGCACCCTTCCACACTAAAATGATACCAGTTTGTCTCGTGCTTTTATGTCCAGCCAACTTTGCACTTTACTGTTGCACACAAAACAATGATAAATTCAGCAAATGTGTCTGCTTTTCACAACTGTTGTAAGTTTGAAAAATGTACACATTTTTTTTTTTTTTTTTATCTCTTATAATTAACCAATACATTGCTGCAGCTCAACTATAGTAGTGCAAGTTGTATGTCTTCTGCAACACAGGCACACTTAGGTGACAAAAGATGAATTGCAAAGTACATGCACACAATTCTATGACACCACTGTTTCACATCATTTCTTCCATTATTTTTATTGGAGTCTGGTTGATTGGTGTAGCCAGGAAGGTCTTCGCTGTGATGTATGCATTAAAAATTTCCACTTTGGCATTATGGGTACATGTAGGTCATCCAACTGTGAGTCATGCTTAATATAGCAATTGTTGAACAATCTTAATATGAGTCTCCTGACCAAATCCATTGTTTTTAAAGAAATAAATTATTGGATTGATTGTCAATTCCTATTGATACAATATACCTGTTATGTATTATACTATACTGTATTATATTGGTCAAATAAATGAATTGAATTGAATTGAATTTTGCAATGGGCATAATTCTCAAATCTCTGTATAGTACCATTCGATGCGTTTCCAATGGATTGTGAGAGACGCAAAGTACTGACTGACCAAGTTACTTTTCTATGGCACAAAATGTAGGTGTACATATCCAATAGTACTCCTTCGTGTGCTGGAGGATACCAAAGGCATTGGACGTAAACACAGAGCACAGTAAAACAGCAGGAGCCCAACCTGGGTTACCAAGGTGAAAGGCAATCATGTTAGCCCTTAAAGCGCTCATTTCAGATGGAGTCAACAGCTTTCCTCAGGACACTTTGCGGGCAATGTGCAAAATGTCCCAAGGAGAGCTATTGACTAAGCTTCCTGGTATTCGAATGAAAGGTATCTTCATGAGGAATTTGAATCTTTTAACCATTATATGTTTAACAGTAATGCGAAAACAACTACGTACAAGGGGCCTTCATGTCAGCATTGTGCCTGTTGGCTAATTGCTTTTGAAAATAAAATATGTTTAAACCAAAACAGCTTAGGCAATGACTGCATGGCACTTTAAGGATTAGTACCTGCTCACATCACAGTTTACCTTGGCTGGCAGACACTGTCATCACACAAAGGCCCTAGTATACTAAACTCCCAGTGTGGGATAGTCCCTCATGCATGTACCACCATCCAACCTGACCCCTTGTCTGCATTTGACTTGCCGTCCATGGGTATTTGCATATTGATGCTACAGGTGACAGACTTCCTCTTTATACATGTATACCTTTCCAAGACAGAGGTTGAACATGAATTCTTTTGCATGATTATACAACAAGAAGTTTGGATCCTTCTCTGCAGGCTCACAGTTTGGGTTTGCTAAAATCAAGTCCTGCACTCTTTTTACATTTCTCTTTTGTGCCAATGAAAAACAAACCACTTGTGTTTGGTCACGTTCGCCCCCTGGTGGTGAAAGCAGGCACAGATGCACCAAGTGCACCCTGGGACATTCAATCAGGATTGGTTTTTAGATGCACAGGAAAACTTTGTGTTTGTCACAAGACATTTTTCCTCCTCTGAATTAACTGTTTCAATGCCAATTTGAACAAGTCCATGTGCTTTGAATCAATATATTTACAATCAGAGATTCATATTCTTTGTAAACTGGCCTCTCACTCAAGTACCCGTATGTCTGCAGGTACCATACCAGAGCAGAGACTATTTGACGCAGCCAGATCAACAGCTTTCTGTGGTGTGCCAGGTGTACAGTGCACCCACAGCATGGTCAGGAAAGCTGTTGACTCAGGCAAAGCTTGGCACTGAAAGGGTTAAAACTCCGCACACAGAATGGGGATAACTTTTTTTACGATCTCCTACAATTACTAATTATAAATTCCATTGATCCCTTCTCCCAGTTGCTTTCCATGCAAATTAGCTTTGATACCAAAAAAAAAAAAAAAAACTTTACATTTGACTATGCCAATTTTTCAGAGGTCCTGGTTCAAATCCTGCAGTAACACCACACAAACTTATGCATAATTATAATTTGTGCCAAGTGGAGGGGGAGG